>JARHVA010002982.1:290000-450000 GCA_037957365.1 Torreya grandis
GTTAGGTAACTACTAGTTTCTATTATTATTTCACCTCAAATGGAGAGGGGGGTATATCAATGGGGAAATATCATAGAGGTATGTTCTTCATATTTGGCACAATTTTTAGATTTAGAGGGGGCATGATTTCGAAGCATGTTCTCAACACTCATTCATTATTTACTACTTAAAATAGTTTTAATATTTAGTGGGGGCATGTAATATAGGTTTTTATTACATAAATTCATAGTTTTATATTTAGTGGGGGCATGCTTTTGAAGCATGTTATCCAGACTTATTGAGTATTCGAGATACCCATATTTAGTGAGTGCATGTTTTGGAAACATGTCCTCCACCTTGGTAATTATTTAGAGTTTAAAATATATCCATATATAATAGGGTAATGATCTATAATCATATTCTTCATTCTTACATAGTCTCCAAATTGGCCAAAACATATAGTTATAAAATTTAGATTCATAATTGTGGTAGAATTCTATGAATTAGTACTATTATTATACATAGGTTCAACATGAGACATATATGAGGCAAATATGATATGTGATGTGCACCTAATATTTAAAAATTTAAATAATTTTCATATTTTAAATTATGCTCAGGTAGTGTTATCACCCACCAAGATGTACTTTTATGCACTGATACCTATGATTACTTTTACAAACTATTATGGGACAATCTATTGTAGTAGTTAGTTTACATTTTAGAATGGTTAAGGTGATTAAATTACTCAATAATTACATGTTTTTAGGTTTAAACTAATTATATCATCCATACTTACCAATTTTATAGTATTAGTTAACTTTATTCACTCATTCTTACTAGGTTGCAAGCATATTTTGGTTGCATGATTGAGCTAGTCTCAACTGTCGAGTGGAAACTTACCTTTTCTCTAAGGTTGGAGGAATGTGACTTAAAATATAAATATATCTCATTATATATATGCACTTTATATATTTATATATAGTTTTCCTAATCTTAGTTTTAGATCCTTACAATGATACATCTTTCAAGTCAACTTTCCAATAAGAATGGTGGTTACATTGATACATATTTGTACTCCCAAACCTTGATCTTTCAATTTAAAATTTTTCAAGTACTTTAAATTCTATATTATATTAATTTATTATATAATATAATATTCTCATGGTTATAGGTTAGTTACCAACAAAAAACTAAAGTTGGACTCAAGTAGAGATAAGGTGTGTTATACACACCTAGGTATGTATTCTTTTACTTTAAAGTAGTAATATCATTACATATCCCAATATTTTATGGATTATATAACACCTCAATATTTTAAACTTATAAAACTCATACCTTGGCTATTCATCTCAATTTTAGACCTTTCCTAATTTCTAAAGTATTGCATATGCTCTATCTTGTGGCCGTTGGCCTATATCTTTATTTGACCAATATTATGTTGATAACCCAATCCTTGTATCTTTCTCAAAATACTTAAAAAATACTTATCTTTCACCTCTACAAGTTCTATTTCTATACCTACTTTTCTTCTCCCTAGTCATTAAATTTCAAGATATACATGTACGTCAATGCTAGTGTCTAGACCTAACACAAGTGTTAAGTGCCCTAAAGTCATCTAATTTTCAAATGAAATGTTTCTTTATGGTCATCCTAAGTGATTTAATATGATTTAATTTTATAAATTTATTGATATAAATATAAGATCAATCCTTATTCATTACTCACCTAGGAAAACCTAGAACCTTCTTACCTACTCACTAGGAAACTTACAAAAAGAATTCAATCAAACTCTCAAGTGAGAAAAGTGTATATACATAACATTTTCATACTTTTTCAATTATTGATACTTTATCTCTTGAAAGAATCCAATGAGTCTAAATATATTTGAGTGTATGACTTAAGGGGTGTATTTAGAAAGGGTGGGAAGACCATTGTAGTTTCACAAGATTTGTGTCCCCTATACCACCACTTTCAATTAACATAAACATCTCCTATACACTTCCCTAATATTTAAAACCTAAATTAAACACTCATCTAAGAAATTCACCATATTAAATATCCCCTACCTAATTTTAACACTCTTTTTAACATTTATTAAATAATGTCAGCTTGGACTGACCCTATAGTTATATTATATTAGCACATTAAAGACTCTATTGACCTTGAATGACCCAATCTAGGACCTAACTTGATTTTATAAATTAATAATAGAAGGTCCATTGAGATTACACTATAGATGAAACTTTAAAAATATTCTATGGTTAGATTCTATTATATATACACATCCTTCCCACCATTTCTTAGAGAGAGACATAGTTTATCATTAATTTGCACTTCTTTATAATTTTTTATTCCACCATTCTACTTGAGGGATCATTGCTTAGCATTTGCACTTGGAGAATAATACTTTTTTGTGAAAAATTATTAGATTTTTTGTCTTATATTAATGATCCTTAAAAACCACAATAACCTCTTATGGAGCACCTTTGGCCAAGGGAGAGATTGAGTCTCGATGGATTCATCTTCAAGGTAAGTATCTCTAACTCTTACTCCTCTATTTTAGTAGATAGAAGCAACATAAGTAATGTATTTTGAATATATATCTCTCTCCATGAATAGGTTTATATATAATATATATTATTTATAATTCTTAAGTGCATTTCTAGTTTTATGTTTATTACCCCCATTTTGTGATACAAGCTTTGGTGAGCACTAGGTTAGATTTTACTTTAATTTATACTTACTTATTGAATAGAGAAAACATATAACCTAACTAGGGTTATTACATGGTTATTACCCCTCTCTAGTTATATTATTGTGGTAATGGGCCTTTCATTTAGGTCTAGTAGATCCATCTTGGTCATGACCCTGATTGTCTGAATGTACCAACAAGTGGAAGGGTAAGTGTTATTTATCTTATCTAAGACATGATTGACTTGTAGATAATTTTCATTGTACCTCACATATAAAAATATTTCCTATTTTCTCTTATTTACATATCATTCTTAGGGACAACACATACATAGTTATGAAGTACTGAAGGAACAACCCAAGAAATATATTTGTTAAGTTATAAGCTAGGTCACTATTGTACTTGTTTTGTACATATTACATGATTCACACACAATCTAACACATATGGGAGAACTATATCATTTTAAGGACTGATTCAGAGTATTGGCTATGTAGTAACTAATTATTGATAGAGGGGTCTTTAGGGTCATCTTGACACCATGTGCCCACTAACCCATTCTCCCCCAAGGTCACTATGAAGATGAAGAAATATGATTTTATAAATTCATGAGGATTGATAGTCCATGACATTAGATCTAAATGCATTATATTAAAGGTAAAGTCAAATCCAAAAGCATCTAGGTGGTTTCATCCCTTTCTAACTAATATTATATATAGGATACTTACATCATGTTTAGATAGTAGTGTCGATGTAACCATTCTAAGTAGATTTTAGTGTCTGTGACTCCAAAGGTGCTCAATCCAAAATTTGATAACTATTTTAAAATCCTATTCTAGTTTAATTTATACCTATTATAGATCTATAACTTTATTAGTATCAAAATAATCTAAGTACATTACTTCTTTGTCATTTCTATAATTAACATAGCTATAATTACTATTTTTAACCTTAGTTAATAAATTGAGTGTATGCTTGTATATGGGTTTAGCACACAATTATCCTATTATACATATGATCATCACCCTTGTGCATTGCTATTTATATATTATTAACCCTATTGAATAAATGAGGAGAATAATTATCTCTAATTTTGTGTTAAATAAGTGGAAACTATTGCTAAAGCAACTTGTAAAGCTGGAAGAGTAACTATAGATGCTAAAAATATAAGAACTACTTGAGATATGAATATGGGTGCATTTTCCATCAAGGTTTCCATCAAGATAATCAAGATATGGGCACTATGAGTTGTTCATGCTCAAAGAGTAGCTAATAGAGATGCTAACATGACTAATGCAATATATGTCAGAGATGTGAAACTAGGATCAAATGGATAATGAGTCCTTCCCAAAGTTTCAAAATGTAATGAAATTACTTCAACAATAAACTATAATAGTAGAATTCGATCCAAATATGACTGAAATATATCCAAATATATGATAATAGATAAGCCACTTTGAGGGGGCAATGTCCACAAGCTTCAATAAAATCAAAATTCACAATATGATGATAAATAGTTACCCACTACCTCTTATATATAGTCTATCTAGGCCATGGCTACTCCATAGGCTGACCTCCTAACCAAATGAATGCATAGAGAAATATTAAATAGTATGAAAGAAGGATAAGTAAGCCATAATTTAGCTATTCCTATCTTAATACATATGATAGGTTAGGGCCATAGCATGCCCTTCCCCTTCAAACCAATGTTATCCTCAATGTTGAACAACTTTGGATGTTGTTGCAGAAAGTATTCACCTTCCCAAGTTGCATCTTCACTACTCAGGTTATTCCACTTGATTATATATTCCCTAATCTCTCTAGTTCTCAACCTCTTAGTACATGTTTGGAGGATCTTCTTTGGTTCCAAAATGACTCATCCTTCTTCATCTAGTTCTAGGAGTTCTGTCTAGGCTGAAACTATCTGTCCAATGACCTTCTTCAAACTTGAAACATGAAATACTAGGTGTATGTGAGATGAATGAGGTAACTCAAGCTTATAATCCACACTTGTAATTTTATACAAAACTTGATAAGGGCTATAATACTTAAGATCATGTTTACTATCCTTTTTCTATTACTTCAAGGACATCTACTTATAAGGTTGAAAATGTACAAATACCTAGTCACCCACCTCAAAATTTCTCTTACTGTGGTTGATCTACTTGTTGCTTCATCCTATTTTGTGTCAAGGACAAATTCTCTCTCAAACTATCCAAAACCTCTTGTTGATGTTGAATGTGCTCTTCCACATTTTGAACCTTGGTTTTCACCTTTAATGAAGAAGCGATGGAAGGTGGATGGTAACCATATAGTGCTAGAAATGGAGACATTTTAGAGGAGGTATGAAAAGATGTGTTATACCACCATTCTACAAGTGGTAGCCATTTAACCCAATGTTCCTGTTTATTTGATACAAAACAATGAAGATACCCCTCTAAACATTTGTTAACCACTTTTGTTTGTCCATTAGATTTGGGGTGGTAAGATAAGCTATGAGCTAGCTGAGTACCCAAATAGGAAAATAGTTTAGTCTAGAAATTACTAGTGAAAATAGGATCATGATCGCTTACAATTATTTTTGGGGTTCCATGTGATTTTAAAATTGCATCCAAAAAAATATATGCTACTATACTTGCTAAAAATGGGTGAGAGAGAGAACAAAAATGGGCATATTTTGTAAGCATATCCACAATGACCAAGATAACATTCTTACCTTCAAAATAAGGAAACCCTATGATGAAATCCATGGAAAACTCCTCCCACCTTTGACTAGGAATTAATAATGGTTGTAATAGACCTGGGGTCTTAATTGTCTCACCTTTATTCTATTGGCATATCAATCATTCTACCACAAACTCTTGTACATCTCTCTTGAGTCCTTCCCAAATAATTCTTTCTTAATTATGTGATATGTTTTTAGGAATGTTGAGTGTCCCTCGATTGGAGATGCATGCAGCTCCGCAAGAATCTTATGCTTAAGCTCTTAATTTTTGCACAAGTATAATCTACCCTTATACCATAGGACATTACCTTTCCATTAAATTTTTCTAGAGGATATAGTACCTTATTGGATATATTGAATTAGAGCCTATGTATCCTTATCTTGCTCCCATTCTAATCTGGCTTCACCCACCCAATCTACTTGAAATATGGATATTGCACAAAGTAATGCTTCTTTGGATGTATCTTATCTAGATAGTGCATCTATTTTTAGATTACGGTAAAATTAGGTTTTGAAGGGACCCCAAAACCCTTTAATAGAATCAAAAAAGATAAAGCATTAACAACCACTAGGAAAAGCAGTCCTAAAACCTATTAAAGAGCAGCATCAAAATCAGGTTTTATAGGGACAACATCAATATCTAGTTTATGAATACTATTCAGCCCCCTAATATTCCAAGTAATGATTTTCATATCTATTTTTTAGGGGTAAAATCTAGAATAGTTGCCTGCCTACCATCAGCAATATTATGCATACTTTCTAACTCTCTAGTTTTCTTAGTGGATCTTGTTCTAGGTTTGTTCGGGGAACCAACATCCAGTTTCACCTTAGAATGTTGTTCAACTCTTTTTCCAAATTTATTCAGAGTAGAAGCAAGAGGTTTCACCTTAGTTTGCTGATCTATTTTGCTGCTTCTAGTTTCTACCCCCTTAGTATTGATCTTTTTTTCAACCCTTTTTCTTTGGTTTAGTTTGTGCTTTGATTTTTCGCCATTATCTTTCACAACTTCTAGGGGAGGAGGCTCATCCAAAGGAAAGTCATTATCGGCCTGAGATAACACCTGGATCTCCCTAGACTGAGAAAAAAGAAGATCTCCCTCCTCTGATTTATTTCTAGCTTCAGCCAAGAATTCACCTTCATTTAGCACAATTTTGTCATCTACATCTCTCCATCGATCTTCTATCCTTTGATAGATAATGATTTGTTTTGATAGATCTGTCAGATCATTTATTCTTTGTTCAGGTATTATGGTATCTAATTGCAAACCATGTCCTTCTTTCTTAGAGTTTACTTTCTCAAAAGAAGGCTCTTTATCTGCCTCAGCATGTGGAGCATTAGAATCTTCAAAAGAATGCTCTTTATCCACCTCAGCATGTGGAGCTTTATAATCTTCATTATTCTTTTGTTCTTGGTGATGATCTTCTTTGGGTTTCCATACTTTCTTTTGCTGGACCTTGGTCTTTTTCCCATCTGAAACACTACTAGGATGATTTTTACTTTTGGAGGGACAATTTTTAACCAGATGCCCCTGTTTCTTACAAGCATAACAAGAGTTGGGCAAATCTTCAAAAAAAAATTATTGAGTTTTTTTACCAAGCTTGGATATTAGTTCAACCTTTTATGGGAGATGATTCAGGTCTGCCACTTTAACATAAAGTCTGGCACTTTGAAGTTTGGTTCTAGAAGCCATAACATTGTCCAATTCCACAAGTTCACCAAAAGAACTATCAATACCTTTAAAATTTTCCTCATGCCAAAATTCTAAAGGGAAACTAGGAAGTCTAGCCCAAATGGGAGTGGTTAAGAAAAAAGAATCTGTGAGATCCATGTTAGGCTCCCATTTTTTAATAGTGAGAGAGCATTTACCAAAAGACAACGGTCCTCCACAAAGAACCATATTCATGTCTTCCTTACAATTGAAGATAAACAAGAAGAAACCATTCAACATTGGTGAAATATCTACCTCTCCTAACCCATTTCCTTTTAACCATTTTTCTAAGAGATTCTAGATCTAGTCTTGCTCCTAAAAAATTGCCCACTAGGGTGAAATCCATGGAGGACACAGAAAAATCGACTAAAGGATCTGGAATAAAAACTTGAAACTCACCTTTCTCCCAGTAAGACTTAGTAGTCACCAGTGGGAAAAGGTATGTTCTAGTAGGTTTCTTGCCAAACAGAGATGACCAAGTCCTTCCTTCTGAGAACCCTACCTTCAGCCCTTCTGAGGATAGTGCATCTGTTACTACATTATCTTTACCCTTGTTATAGATGATTTCAAAATCACAACCCTACATTTTGGTTACCCACTTTTGTTGTTCCTTAGATGATAATATTTGCTCCAAAAATTATTTGAGACTACCATGATCAGTTTTCACCTTAAAGTGTCGACCCATCAGATAGGGTTTCCCTTATTTAACTGCACAAATAATAGCCATCATTTCTTTCTCATAAATAGGTTTTTGTAGATTGTTACCTTTTAATTGATGACTCTCAAATGCAATGGGTCTTCCTTCCTACATTATTACCACTCCCAATGTAGACCTAGAAGCATCACATTCAATAGTGAATGTCTTTGAGAAGTCTAGAGTAGCCAAAACTAGAGTGGTGCACATAGCTACTTTTATTTTCTCAAATACTTTAGTGGTGGCACCATTCTAATGGAAGGCATCCTTCTTTAGCAATACAATGATTAGAGCTGCTATGCTACCATAACCTTTCATAAGTCTTTGGTAGTAACCTATTAGTCGTAGGAACCCTCTAAGGGCTTTGAGAGTTTTTGGCATGGACCATTCCATCATAGCTTTGATCTTCTAGGGATCAACTTTGACACCTTCCTGGGAAACAATGTGACCTAGGTACTCTACCTCTGGTACTCCAAAATCACATTTGGATGCCTTTACATAAAGCTAATGCTTCTCCAAAACTAACAACACCTGTTTCACATGTTGTAGATGTGCTTGCCATGTTTGACTATAAATCAATATGTCATCAAATAAAACCAACACAAACTTCCTTAAAAAAGGCCTAAAAATAGTGTTCATCAAGCTCTGAAAAGTAGATAGTGCATTTGTAAGACCAAAGGGCATTACCAAAAACTCATAATGGCCCTCATGCATTATAAAATTAGTTTTATGAACATCTTCATCATTGATTCTAATTTGAAGGTACCCTGAGCGAAGGTCTAATTTTGTGAAATAATTAGCACCATGTAACTCATCAAGTATATCATCAATTATAGGAATAAGAAACTTATCTTTGATGGTGTACTTGTTGAGTTCCCTATAATCTAGGCACATCCTCCATGTGTCATCCTTCTTTCACACCATGACCACTGGTGATGAATGTGCACTTTAGCTAAGCCTGATGATCCATACCTCTAGCATCTCATGGAACATTTTTTTGATTTCACTCTTTTTTACATATGGATATCTATATGGTTTGATATTTAGTGGTTGACTCCATGGAAGTATTTGAATGGCATGATCATGTTCTATTTTTGGTGGTAGTCCTTTTGGCATGGCCCCAAAAATAGATGGGTGGTCATCAAGAATCATTTGTAGATCAAGATGTGTATATTATTGTGTGGGTTGAACTTCTATGGAACATAATCATGAAATAATTCCCTCTACCCCATTTTTTAGTATCTTGGTCATCTGATGTGATCTAACCAATTGTGGAGATTTGGCCTATAATCCATGTAGTTCAATTTTCCTACCTTCAAAATGAAAGTGCAGGAATATTTCCTAGAAGTTCATCTCAATGGTACCCAAGGTTGTGAGCCATTAGACTCCTGAAACAATGTCTATGTTACCCATGGGAATAGTAAACATAGTAGAATCAAGATTGTACTCACCCATAACAAGCTTAATACTATGTCATTTGCCTAAATAATTAATTATGCCACCATCTACAATCATGACTTGAAATTTTGGTGTTGGGTAGATGAAATAGTTCAATCAAGTGGCCAACTTATGGTTGATGAAGTTATATGTGTTCCCTGAATCAATCAACACTATCACCTTTTATTTCTTGACGAAACCCACCACCTTAAGTGTTTGTGGAGTGCTAATACATGTAAGTTCATGATAAGAGATTATAGGTTGGGAATTTTTAGGTACCTCCTCTATCTCTTCCTCATCATCATTGGAGGCATCATCTTCTTCTTCATCTTTATTGGATCCCTCAGTGTAGAATAGCTTCTTCTCAGCACATCTATGTCCTTTGCTCTACTTGCTATCACAACTAAAACATAATCCTTTTACATGCTTCTCTTCAATTTATTATGGGGTCAATCTGGTAGGTGGAAGAAATGTTAGTGTTGACATGATACAATTTTTGAAGTGAGTGAATGGCTGCTTCTTATTAGCTATGAATTTTTCCTCAGCTCTATGTGCCATGATAATAGAATCAAAAATCTTAAGTGGTTTAAACATGCATACCTCATATTGAATGTGGTCCTTGAGTCCACCCAAAAATAGGTCATTCAAGTTCTCCTCAAAAATTGTATCCACACGTAAAGATAGGTTCTAAAAATGATGAATATAATCCTTTATAGAGCCATTCTATCATAATTTTTCTAGTTGGTGGAATTAATTCTCTATCACACTATTGCCATAGTGTAATTGTAGCTCCTCTATAAAAACTGACCAAGTGACATTGAGAGTCATATTTTTCTCTTGAGCACACAACCATTGATACCAAATGAATTGATCAGGTTTAAGATACAAGGATTCCATGGTAACCTTATGTCCACCTGGGATCTAATGTAGATCAAAAAAAATCTCCATTTGGTTGATCTAATTGAGTGGATATTTTCCATCAAATTTGCGCATATACACCTTTGGTAACATGTTCCTCTGTGGCACTGTAGTTAGATTTGAAGTAAATTAGTTGGGAGAACCACCCTAGTGGGGTTGTGCAATAACATTAGCTAGATGATTAGACTAATTATTTTTCAAATCCGTTATTATATCTACCAAACTATCTTGTATGGATTTCAAATTAGATTGTATGCCTTGCCCCTCACTTTGAATGATTTACACACTATAGTCAAGCTAGCTCACTTTATGATCTATGTCAGATAACCCTAGTATAAAGGGTCAAGTACATCCCCCTTCTAACTCCATCTCTTCCTTGTTAGGAGTTTTACCTAGAGTTTCAACACCATTTCCTCAGCCTTGAGTTTGTGGACCTGTCATAAAAGGGTTTTACGATGTCGACCTTGATTGGCACTTTTGACCCAACTTTGACCAAGGGATTTTGGACTCTTTTCAGCATAAAATAAAAACATACAAAGAAAAAACCCTAGCCAAATGTTTTTCATATTTATAAAAATGTAAATAACTCATAAAAATTCTTTGAATTGTTCACTATAGAGAAATTTTATGAAAAACCCTAAAATGGAGATCACTTTTATAAAATAGATCCTAATGATCTAAAATGTTAATGGAATCTTAAATTAATTATTTTTCACCTTTAGTAAAAATTTATAGATAAATTCAAAACTATTTTATAGATATAGCCAAATTTAAAAAAATTAGGGTTTCACCCACAAGATTGCCCAAATCATAGCTCAGATACAACTTTTAATGAAATTACTTCAACAATAAAGTAGAATAGTATAAATAGATCCAAATATGACTGAAATATAACCAAATATATGATAATAGATAAGCCACTTTGAGGGGGAAACCTCCACAAGATTCAATAAGAGCAGAATTCACAATATGATGATAAATAGTTACCCACTACCTCCTATATATAGTCTATCTAGGCCATACTTACTCCATAAGCAGACCTACTAATCAATGAATACATAGATAAATATGAAATAGCATCAAAGAAGGATAAGTAAGCCATAATTCATCTTTTCCTATCTTAATACATGCAATAGGTTAGGGCCGTAGCACAAAAGCCACATGAGATGAATACGATATTATGGGGATGAGTGCCACACAACCAAGACTCTTATAGACCAATGGTGGGCCAAGGATATAATTGATCTCTTATTCTATGAGGTGATTTGGGATTTTATAGGGTAAAAGGAGAGGGACTTACCATATTCCCTCCACTTATTGATGATGTGATTTCTTATGTATGAATTTTAAAAGACCACATGAAATACAAAGCTGAAAGGAGTCCATGTCAGGAACATAGAAGGTTTTAATTTAGGGGTGGAATAGACTGTGTATAAATATTGATCAACATATATAAGTTTACACCTCCTCAGCCTCATTGACACCCTTGACTAATTTTGAATTTATGAGGATCCTAAGGTCCGATACTTCATTTTTTATGATGATTATTGTTAGTATGGGAACCCAAAGGATGTCGACATTTATGACATATTTTAATCCAATTAAATGATCAAACATGAGTATCCCATGTGAAATTTTTCCTAAAATGTGTGAATTGGGTAATCATTTATGTCCTCCTTTCTCATCCACTAGTCTAGATCAATGGCCTAATCTTGGATAAGCCCATATATTTCATGCATATTGGTCCATGCATTCACTATGTTTTTGTCATAAACTAGGGTAGAATCTAGGATATTGTATACTGATTAAAAGTATCCTTAAAGATATCTAAAAATTTATTTTATGACCTCACATATTATACAAGGTCTTAGGTAGCATCATGCACATGCATATATTTTTAAAATATGTTACCAAGAAGGTCATCACATCAAAAAACTTATAGCTTGTAAATGGTGTGATGTAATATTTATTCATATAAGTCTACAAGTTAATCAAGGAACTAGGTCTCATCCTCATTATTATCCAAGGTAGGATTCTACACATCCACAATTTACTTGAACACTTTATTATAATGATAAAAATAGATTAGTTCCAATGATAAGTTGGTATCCCTATACTCAAGCTTAGATTTGGGGTTGGAAGATGATGTGGCCATGGCTAGGAGAAGTATTTGCATAACATAGAATTATGAGTCCAAAGGAAGCACTAAAATCTTGAGAAATCATGAAAGGAAAGGATTCTATGGAGTTGAGAGTGGTAATTGTAAATTATATTACTATGAGGACTTAAAGGGATCCATAAAGATATCATGTATTAATTTCATTTGTTGGTGTAATCTACTCAAATATTTCTTAATATAGAACTAACTCAAATATTTTTGTAAAAATGCTTCCAATTTAGATTTGGTGATGGTGAGGGGATGTTTATAGTTTGTTAAATTAGAGCTTGGCTACCCAAATTTATTAATTTATGGGTATGGTAGGAACACACATACCTTAGCCCTTGTGGCACCTTATACATCCTCCAATTTGGTCAATGTGTCCCATATGATTGGGTCTGTGCTAACTAGATGTAGTTGGGCTATCATCATCTTATCCTTTTCTTTACTAGACTCATCCATTTTGACTTACTAGGTACACATGGAACTCTACTATAAAGTTATGGCTCAACATGTACCTTTATCTTCATTTTATAGAGTTTTATAAACTATTTTACATACATAATAGATGCATGGCATTTTTTGATTGGCCCTATATTCTAGCTATACTTCCCTTTTGTCCAAACTAGGATGTTTTAGGTCATTCATGTCATTTTGTAGATAAATTATACATGACAGCCTATGGTTGGTAAGTATCTCTCAGGGATCTAATATCACTGATACCCTAGAGAGACATAAAAATTTGATAGGTTCTATGTGTCAAATTATCAGTCATTGGGCTATTTTGGGGCTCTAACAACTCTACCACCTTGGGAAGATTTATAACTCTAATAGACTCCATGTGATAATTTCTCATTCATCCTACTCTCCTTAGGCTTTGACATATCTAACACCTCAAAGAGATTAAAAAATAATACATGATCTATACAATAACATCTCATTCATTGGACTCTCCTATTTTGATAAATCTAAGATTCCTTAGAGATTGACAACTCGGACAAGATCCATAGGGAAAATCTTCATTCATCAATATTTTCAATAAATATAAAAATTCTAACACCCATGAGAAATTGATAAATATAAAATATCCATTCATAAACTTCTCAATCATTGGGCTCTCCTATGGCTCTAACATCTCTTATTACCCTAGGATGTTGACATCTCTAACTAGATCCATGTGGCATCTCCTCATTTTTTAGACTCTCTTGGGGATCTGATAGTTGTGATGCCCATAAGAGACTGGGATGGAGACATGTGGTGATATCCCATTGATTTTGATGCTTTAAGGGTCTTGGATTTGTTAATTTTATACATTGGGAATGGATGAACATGATGAAGACATGTTAATTATCCTCACTCATTCAAATGACTTTGTGAACTATGATAATTCTTAATCTATGGGTAAGTGGAGTCCTACCACATGGCATGATCTAGTTTATTTGGATTCTAAAGGAAATTTGTTAACTATGCCTCTTTTATTTTTCCATGGGTAGTTGGATTCAATCCATGTGGCATGATATTTTATATTTGGATGCCTAAAGAACTTTGATAACTATTGAATTTTTCTTGTGTCATGGGTAAGAGGGGTCATGCCACATGTCTAAACTAGTGAATATAAATACTCACTAAAATAGAAAGATAGTCATTTTAAAAATATTCTGTGAGGAAGTTGAGTGAATATGAATTAGACAATCTTTTTTGTTTAAGACAGCCATTATAAATAAAACTAAATATCCACTCTTTAAATTTGACAAATGTTTAGGTGTGTAATAGATGTGTGTCTGCAATATATTTCCATAGAAATGATTAATTATGATAATCATTTTGAGGGGGATCAAACATGTTTCAAAAAACTTACCTGGAGAAGTTAGAATAATCCTAAAAAGATCAAGCAACCTTGGATAAATATCAATTAGTTTAATTAATCAAGAATCAAATCAATATCTCATTCAAGAAAAAATAGATATAGAAATCAAGGACTTATGAGAACAATTCAAAAATATTAATTTTAGTTTAAACTTAGTATAATTATTCCTTACTTGGACTTGGACTAAATTGATTAAAAAAAACATGATCAAGAATTATTTAACTTAAAGTGGGTCCTCATTTGAGATTTTGAAAATGGGGCATGTTGGTAAAAAAATGGTGACTAATGTAAGGAAAACATTACCCCAATGTTTAGAATTCAGATCATAGGCCTCCATTATTGAACTATGAGATAAGCAAATGTAACTCCATTAGATAAAATTAGAGAAAATGAGAGTGATCAAATATAATTTAGTAAATAATGTCCTAAGATATGACTTCTCCACAGGGTCATTTTTTTGTAAAAAATGGTTCATTCATTTCTTTTATTACTTTTAATCTATTGTGCTAACTTAAGCATGTTTTAGGCACTCATAGCTTTTTGAAAGGCAATTCATATATAGAATTTGGTTAAGGAGAGGAAATCTTGGGCATTGATATGATGCCAACCAAGAATATATTTCCTATTAGATATGCCTTTGATTTCAATCTAGGGATTGCTCCACTATCAGCCAGGTGAGAAATACTATGATGGAGATTTCCCAAATCACCCTTTATTAGGAAGAAACTTACACTTTACATACGATTCAATCTTCCTTTTATTTTAATGTTTATTTTGTTCAATATATGATGGTTAGAAACCAATGTATCCAAGGTTGTGGAATGTTTTAATGGGTGATTTTAACCAATAAGATCCTTTATTTGGTCATAGACTCTACCCTAATTGATATGTTATTGTTCAGTGTTATGATGACCTTTGTTAAAAATAGAGATTTTATCAATTCACCTACTCTATTTTAAATCAATGACTCTTGATCCTTTCAATATATCAAGAGGAATTTATTTAATGGTCACATTATTCAATAATGCAAGCTCATATTATTCTTTCCAATTTTGGGATTGTATTTTCAGTGCATCATTAGATTTTAAGTGATCAAACTTGAGAGCATGGGGACCAGTGTTGGGACTAGACTATTTATCCTTCTAACTTAGTTGCCTATAATTTCATTATGGTAAAAAGATATTATTAGTGGATTGGGGATAATATACTACAATATTATCAAGGGTTAATTTAGGGAAAATAATAAAAATGCTCCCAAGCAAATAAACACAAGCAAAACAAAAAGAAAAGGAAGCAAATACACAACAAAATAAAACTAACTATAATATAATTTAATATAACACTAACCTTTACATAAGGGTATATTATGAAATTAAATTAGAAGGGACAATTTATTAGTATTGATTAAATAAATATCCATTCAAAAGCAATGAGAGATAATTTACTTCAAAATATTTTAGTCTAAATACATTCTAACCCAACAATTCAAAGATTTGGTATGGGCCAATCTAGAGTGGATCACAATTATAATGATAAAAATTCTTCTCATGATATTTATCCCATAATATGAATAGGTATATTTTATAAAATTATTTTACATGAACCCTCATATTGAACCATCTTTTGACAGTTTCCTAATGCCTATTGAAGCTATGTAAAGGTTCTTCTCATGTGTCCTCCAACAAGTCAATGTCTAAAAACCTTGAGTCCACTTTATAATATTTTTTTGTGTATTGTTATATGGGTAATTAAAGGTTTATTGGGAATATAGTCTCTCAATCATATACCATCAGAAAAGGTGAACTTTTGAGGGATTGAATGTATTAGGTGTGATCATCCCAAAGAGCATATTTCAACATTTTTTCTATCCCTAAGATTATTTTATATTGATTTATTTAATTCATATATTAGGTTCTTATTGGTTTACTTAGCCTAAAAAATATCTTGAAGGTAGTAGATTTATGTGAACCTCAATGTAATGCAATTATCATAAGCCCATTATATTATTTTGACTGACTAGAATGTAGGTACATTATCACAAAATATCAAAGTTGGGGTGGTAAAATCTATGATTATGTTTTACTGAAGGAATTTTATGACTTATTTGGATACGATATTATTTTTCTCCACTACTTATGTCCATATTATGTAATAGTCAATGGTTTTAAGTATGAAATTAAAGTCTACTATGAGTTTGGGTTGATGACTCCAACAAAGTCAATTTCCCATTGTGAAAAAGTATGATCTTATATCATAGGATTAAGGGCCATTGATACATGAACTTAATTCATAGTGAAGGTATTAAATTCATGGCATGTGATAACATGGGCATGGGAATATTTGGATATAGTGGGATAATAATACCCATCTTACATAATTTTGTGAGTAGCTAAAGTCCTTAAAGGGTGTCTAATACTTAGTTTCTCATGGTATCTATTCATGAATCATCTTGCTTCTTATTTTAATACACATTTAAGATAGATGACTTCATAATTATTCTAGTAGATCACTACTTTATTCAACATGTAGTGGGATGCATTGATCCTAAGTGATATTTTCTATGTTTGGCTTAGTCATAGAGGAGGATTCCCATAAAGGAGAGTGTATAATTAGATCATATCAGTGCTGATGGATTATTTATTACTAGTCTAATTACATGACAATGATCATTGGGTCAATTTAAGTGATCAATTTTTTAATACCTTGGCCATGAAAAAAATTGATAGGTTTTATCTCAAGGTCATACTCTTATAGCTTGGACATCAATCAACCTCTATGTTTTCATGACTATTTTTTCTCTAACATTAGCTTTATTAATATCTCTAGGGGAATGTTGTGCATTTTATTCCTAAGGATGTAATGCCTAAATGTTTTCACTTCTTTAATCAAGGCATATGAATGCTTATCTAGATTAGAGTATTTTCAATCAAATTAATGTATGTTTGAACTCATGAAAGTGATTAGGTATTCTTTTCCATCCAAATTATGGTTTCACTAAAAATATGGTATGCTCTTATGTAAAAGAGTAGAGGTAGAAATCTTTGGTGTAGTCTAGGATTATCAACACAAGTGCTTATGTGATGACATATTTAATGTCCTGTAAGGCTTTCTTTGATTTAGTATTCCATTTTAATTTTTATTTAATTTTAACATTATGTTCATAGGTTTTATAATTTTTCAAAAATGAGAAACAAATTCTTTCAACAAATTTAATTTTATAAAATAATGACTTAAGATCCTTTATATTATTATGTACATGTATTATAGAAAGCACACTAGAATGATTAAGGTTAATAAAAATACCTTCCTTAGTGATGAAATGGCCAAGGAGATTATGTTTCATCACAAAAAAATGATATTTTTGGGGTTAATAAAAACACCATACCTCCTACACCTTTCAAACACCTTATAGATATGGTGAACAGTATTAGACTTACATTTTGAAAAAATGGTTAAGTAATACATATAAATAATCATATATTTACCAATTAGACCTTAAAGATCAAAGTCCATGGCTTTATAAAATGTAGTTCACAAATTTATGAGGCCAAATGGCATTCATTTATAAGGAAGGGTGACCTAATTGGTTGTAAACATAGTTTTAAATCAATATTTTAGGTTAAAAAAAACTTGATTGGATCCCAAGAATCTATTTAAGGACATCATCTCAGATCCAAATAATATTTGTATTACCTCATCAAGGAAGGTAAAAAGGTATTTATCTTTATCAAAATCCCTATTTTGATATTTGAAATCCACATAGACTCCAATATCCCCACTCTTATTTCAAATGAGCAATAAGTTAGTGAGCCAATGGAGTGAAAGATCAGGAAGATTATCTTGATTGAAAGGATCTTGTGAACTTACTTGTAAATAAGTGGATATAGGTTTAGTTTCATAGGCTGTGACCTTTTTTTGAAAGGTTTCTAGTTTTTCCTAAGTGGGATAATGTGTGGTCACACATAAGTCAAAGACCTTGAGGTATCCATAGGCCCATACAATGACATATTATTAATATTGTAGTAACATTTTGAGTTGTTTAATCTCAGTAGGTGTACAATCTAAGCCAATATGAACATCTTGAGTGTGGTCATATGACCCCAAATTGATAGTTTTAGACCTCTAATCTAAGTGTAGTGGTGTCTCTAATTTGTGTGTAGACATATCAAGGTCAAATAAACTTTAGAGGGAGATCATTTAATTTTTAACTTAGGTTCATAATGTTGTCATGGTCACAGTTTACATCTCTTATGTTATCCCTTTCAACCTTGAAAAAATGATCAATTATGTTGGTCATCCTCAAATACCTAGAAGTTTATAACATTTTTAGAGATTGAGTGACAAATGATTAGTTGAATAAAAAATTATAGTAATCCTATGTCCTCCAGGGGTGTTAGGTTTATAGTATTAGTAGCTAACAATCATCCACCCAATTTTATTCTCTACAAATGTGGGTGACATTGAAACCATCAAACATTTCTATTATCTCCCTTACCCTATGTTTATACTTCCTCAAATATGAAAACTTAAAATGGAATTTGATCTTAACTTGGTTCACTTCTAGTTTAGAATCACCAAATACTTTTAGTTATTTAACCCTATGCTTCAACATAAACTATAGTCTTAGGTTCAAGGCTTCATATTTTCCCTGGTTGTTGGTATAAGGGAATTATAGCCTAAAAGATTCCAAATGTCACTTCCATTTTGGGTCAATAAATAAATTTCATACCATATAACCATGTTTTTGAATGGGCACCATCAAAGTAAAAATACAACATAACTAGTAATTGAGGGTCCTTGTTAGCTTGGTTTCAACATACTTTATGGATAGAGTGTAAACACATATGTTAAATAATACTAGGTTTACTATTTCATTTACCACATTATATTATATGATCATATGTATAATCATAGGCTCTCTATCGCATGGAATTGGATAGCTACACCTCCTTAGAGAACCCACATATGTGAGAAGTTGTATCCATGTACCCATTTATGGTGTTGGATTAGTCTCTACTTAGTAACATTCAATAGGCTTTCCAGATGTTCATTAATCAAATTAACTTAAAATGTTGGACCATGGGTTCATATTATAGTTTCATATGCACATTTAAGATCTCACCCACCACCTTAACCTTAAACTTATCTAACTAGACCACTATCCTAATTTATGATAAATCTTGAGAGGTATGACATTTTTAGAGGCTCATGAGTTGACTAGATAGTTATTAAGGTTATTCCTAAATAGCCTAACAATAAGGAGGAAAGGTGGGAACTTATCTTTATTCTTGTGTATCAACACATTGGTGTGCATAGGATTTGACTTGGGATGAATTAGTATATATGTGAGGGAATTTAGGAGGAAATCTCTTTGTTTGGTGATCTGGCCAAGCTCATGTAAAGTGATGTTTTCCTTGATCTTATTTTTTTCCTCATATATGTTATATTCAATTTGGATATGAGAAAGATGGATCTCTTTAGAGTGATTAGGGTTTATATCTTTGAGAGGTAGTAGATCATTTATTGCTCTTAGATTAGGAGGGGTGGCATCATTTCTAAGTGGATTAGTCATGGTAAGAGGATGTTATTTTGTATGGTTCTTAAGGTCATAGTTTATCCTTTAGAATTTATATAAATCATGCACCTCATTAGTGGCCTCTTTTGGATCATTTTCATCTTGGCTATAGAAGTATAAATTTTATAACACCATCGTAGTGCCTGGGGTCTTGAAGCATTAGGGGTCTCCATATTATTATTGACATTAGGATAATTTGGGACCACATTTTAATATTAAATTTATATTTTAAAGATATTTAATTCATTAAAAAAATCAATGAAATCTAACTTGTCATACTATGTATGTTATGCACATGACACCAATTTGGAAAGGCCAACTCGTAAATGTTGATACCAAGGAGATCATTAAACAAGGGATATGATTAATTTTTAGATTAGTTTTTGGGATGATTTTATCTATGATAGGTGAATTTTTTAATTTAAATCTCACCACTATTGATTCTAACTTGTCTTTGGAGGCCTAAGAAGCCATTGTTGAGATTTTGTACCATGCATTATATAACATCTACTTCAGTTTTAGTGGATTCTTGTGGCACACTTTGGTAATTTTTCATAGTGGGTATTATCTATTGATTTTTATCTTGAGGTGATAATTCATTATTATTTGGTGTGAAAAATCCTAGGTGATGGTTAGGAGTAGCATGCATGAAAGGAAGTTGGTTTGTCACTAGCATGGGTCGTGGAATGGGTATATTTTGGGTAGTGACAAAGAAGGTATTTAAAGTAAGAAATTTTGGTAGCATATTTAGGATTTTAGGTGATAACATATCTTGATGGTTGACTTTTCTATCTACCTTAATAACATCATCATAATCTAGGGGAAAATCTACCATTAAAGAATATCTATGCATGAACATAATAATCCAAGGGTCTAGTGCATTTTTATACATTTCAAGGGATAATTGGGTATATGGTCTATACAAAAAAATATAGTACTTTAATAGTTTTGGAAATATGTGTTAGTTTTCCATATGGGATTGTTTGGGTCTCTCTTGATGCATGAAAACTATTAATATACCACACTTGGGTTAATGACTTACCCAAACTGGGAGACGAATGTGTTACTAAATTAATCCCATATGGTAATGGAACTTTAAAGAAAATAAAAAAATGAATAATACATCACATATATTAAAATTAACAATAAAAACATGTAGGAAAAATTCTCATGTTAAACATTCATAATCTCGAGAGTAGTTTTATATGAGGTCACATGATCTTCAATGGTACACCCCACACTTGATATAAATATTAGAAGATACATTTTTGGATTCTTAGATAGTTGATTAAAAAATTTAATAATGTCAATGGTAAACTCAAATAAACAAACCATAGGTGAAATCATGGGTAAAGTCCTACTAGGGAAAGAATGAAAGGATGAGCTAGTAGGTACGACTAGAGGTTTTGGTCTCCCTATAGAAATTATTGTCCTCTTATGTATTTAGAAAGGAGATATTATTAGTCACTTAGGACTAGCTCAAGATTTAGTGATCCACATAATAGGATCTATGTTATTTATTATCTTAAATCTTGTTAATTAGTGAGAAGAGGTTTGCTCCTTTTAATTCCAACTATTGTCATTCGCACCTATGATATTAGGTTCCCATAGGTTATTTAGGTGAACATTTGGGGACTTGTGTCCTCTCATTTTAGGATTTATAATGAGACAATCTAAGGCATGAGTTTTAGGTATTGGGATCCATAAATATTTTATGTGGAATATATCTCGAAGAGATATAATGTTACCATCAAAGGCTCAATACCATTTTTCCACTAACATAAAACTTATACACTTCTAATTGAACCAATTACAATAGATTGAATTCTAAGAATTAATGTTTTTTAATTCATAATTTTTACAAATGTGGGAAAATATTACTTGACATTACTCAAAAATAAAAATGAGAGAGAGGAATAAGGTATAATATGGATATTTATTCATGAATGAAAACACTAATGCTTTAAGGACCAAGAACACACTCAATGATAATTTTACCACTATATGATTAGTTTCATAATGGCTTGGGATCTAGTCACATAGGGAAATAGTCTAAGGGGAAGGAATAAATTCTTAATTAAATAATTCATTTTATGAATAACTATGAATAGGCATGTATTTAATCACACATAGATATTAAAAAAATACCAAAAAAAGTGAATATCATCAAATAATTCGACTATAATAGCTAAAGCTCATCCTAATTAATGCATAAACCCTATAGAAAAGAAAAACTAATTGTCTTCTAACATTAGTATCAATAAACTGAAATAAGATATAAAGTGGCAAAATTAATGAAACTAGATAGATTTAAATATATAAAAAAATTCACGTTAATATGATAGTTTTTTTTACAATAGAGTCAACCATTTTCAAAACATTACATTATATATATATTAAAGGGGACCCATCTCCTAGTATCATGAGTTACCACTCTAGGAAATCTTGTCATAAAATGGCTTTAACATATTTATACTAAAAACATTCTCCAAATCTGAAAATAAGTGGAACATAATTCCTGGGTCCTACTAGGATAGAATCAAGAGGATGCTAGAAGTGAGATGCTTACCAACTACTTGATACATTCTTCTTCAATTTCTAGTATTACTTCCACCAAATTGACTTATAAATCCAATTTTTATTGGTTCATAGGTGGAACTCAGAAGATTACCTTAGCTTGGATCAACAATATCTTGTGTGCTTGGAATGGGGCATCTAGGGAAAAATTTACCTTAGATAGCTAGTTGATGCTGGCTATTAACTAGGTTTCCATATCTAAAATAAATTTGGTCCCAACTCTATTGGTATTTTCTACTTCACTCCACATGACCTAGTTAAATTAAACTAGGTGGTCAAATAGTGATGTTTACCTCATTAGAATAAGTCAGTATCCACTCCTTGCTCTTGTTCAAAGGATTAATTATTATTTACGTTGTGGCCAACAACTCATCAATTGAAGTCCTCATGCTACCAACATAAGTATGGTAGAGGTTTAGATCTACCATATGCATGAGATTATGCTCTGGGAACATTCCTTTGTCTAGAACCATGACTAAATTCTTACAGTTTCTATCCATAAGGGATACCCTCTACAAATATTCTTGAGTGCAATGGAGGTGATCTTTACTCATAAACATGGTTTTATTCACTTGTTTGAGAGTTAAAAACAACTATACAAGGTAATCCATGACTTGGCTAATAAAATTTACCAAGAAAGCTATCTTCACCTATGATTTAAGTGCTATAACTCACTCCTTCATGTCTTCTATGAGCTTCTCAAATAGCTCATTGGTAGTTTAGAGCATTGATATAGTGGCATCAACCACTTTCTCCTCTTCACTAAGTGTCCTCAATTTGGTGAGTGAGAAAGGATATTGCTTAGTCCTCCACACCATTGGGTCCCTTTCATAAGTGAAAATATATGTAATAACTCTCTTCATAATCTAATTTTATCTATAAAACTTCTAATGGAACATAGGGTCGCATTCATATACCATTTCTAATATAAGTGCTTCAATAAGTGATAATGGCCTAACCCAGCTTAGGCTTGTAATAAATCCAAAGGTGGTTGAAAAGGATGAAGGTGGGACGATAAATATAGAAGCTCAGGTGGAGGAGGATTAGATGAAGTAGAGGGAAGGAGAGAAAAAGGGAGTGGAGATGAGGGGTTATGGGATTGAAAGGAGGAATCATGAATAGGGATCCCCACAAGAACAATTACGTACACCATTGGTTAGGGGTCATGCTAATATACAAACCAATTACACCTAGGATAGGGGAATTTAATAGGAATGAGGAAATTAGGTGGTTAAAGATAAATACTTGGGGCCTTAAGGTAATATAAAAAGAGTACCATGGATTAATGGAGTCTAAATTTAAATAGAAGGCTAAGAGGGATCTACCTTTTACATTTTGTTTGATCTCTTACATGTATCAATGAGATTTATGGTTATGGTTGAAGGAGTTGTGGTGGAAAGTATAATCTAAATGAAGGGCATGATAAAAGTTACCTTCTTATTCTAAGACATCATTCTTAGATCAACCTGTGCCATAATAGTCAAAGGAGTCATGGTAGAAACTATTTTTAGAGTAAGTTTCATATATAGAGGAGTAACTACAGATGTTATAAAGCTAGGATCCTTTTGAGCTATGCATTTGGGTGTATTTTTTAATGAGTTTTATATTAGTATAGATGAGGTAGGGATATTGGGAGGTGCTCACACTGGAGGAGTAGCTAATGGATCCACTGACATGTCAATCACAATGTATGTTGGCATTGTGAAACTATGAGACACTAAAATATGGGGCCTTCCTAGAGTTTCAAAAGTCACCTAAGATAAACTAGATATTAGGGGAATGGGGGACATGAAAATGAAACTCTTGGAGATCAAAATTTGGTGACATGTATTATTGGTATAATGGGATGAGTAGCGGGGAATTGGGAAGTGAGGATTTTGGACATGGATATAACCATGGGTAGTTGAGCGAATTAGGGAGTGAGAGTAATATGAAGTAGGGGAAGCCTCACTGAAATAGGCCTATTAGGAGAAAAGAATATTGGGGATGGTTCCATGGGTTTGTGAGGGATGGAGATAATGGGGTAAAGAATATTCAATGCCACCTCTTATTGGTCCCATTATGGACTCACTTATGGGTTTATATCAATGTCAAATTGCATCACTTTTATTGCCTATAGTTAAGTGACCTATGAATGTGGTGGTGTCAAAGATATAAATGAGATTAAGGGAAGTGAATGTGTTAGAACCCCTTGTATGATATTTATAGAAATGTTGGGTGTTATTTCCTATAAATATTCTCCTAGATGAACTGTAACAACCTTTGGGGTTTGTTGTAATGGATGTGACTTCACTGGTGGATGCCTTTCTTTAAGGGATGGTATAGAATGGGTATAATTTCCTTTAATTTTTTACACCTATACCTATGTTAGTACCTTGGAATAATTGGAAAAATTGAGATGAATGTTATCATCCTCATGAGGCTCATAGTGGTATGTGATATTGAGCTAGTTGGGTACCTTGACCCATAGGCACTGATAATGCTGTGGTGATCAGAATATTTATGCTCAAGAGTTACAAAGATGTATGAATTCATTTTATACATAATATTTCATAATAAAGGTAGGTTATTGTATTTGTGGTGATGAATGAATATCAATAAATCCAACCATGCCTTTTACCAGTGATCAAGTGAATAACCCATGATACCCTCAACCAATTAATAAGTGATCTCTTACTATGAGATGATCCATGACTTTATAGAGTAATAGGACAAGGGCTCATCAAATGCCCTCCCCATATATTATGGTTTGATATTTGTATTATTGGTAGGCTCCTATGGGTAGGAGCATTTTTCTTATCTCATATGAGAGTTACAACATGGGCCTCTTATTAATGGCCTTATAGACCACAAGTTAGAAAGAATCATATATTTCCTAGATTTGTTTCCTTTAATGGTTCATGTATAGACTATATAAGACCACATGAACCAAAAATATGGAATGGGTGAATGGAAAGAACATAAAAGTTATGAATGTGAGTGTGGCACATAGTGTGTCCATAAGATATCTCAACATATAAAATTTTCCACCTCCTCAAGCCTCATTAACACACTTAACCAAGTTTAAATTTATGAGAATCTTAAGGTCAAAATATTCCTTTCCTATTATTATGATGCTCAGTAGAGGCACCTAGAGGATTTCACATGTATGACATATTTTGATTTGAATAAATGATTCAATAAGAGCATACCAATGTAAAATCCTTATTAAAAGGTGTGAATGAGGTAAGCATTGATGTCATCCTTTATGGTCCATAATTATATATTAATGACTCAATATTACATAACCCCAAATATTTCATGCTTATCAGTCCATTCATCTACTCATTCTAGTTGTAAACTAGGGTGGACTCCATGAAATTATAGTATTATTTAAAAGTAGCCTTATAAATATTTATAATTTTATTCTAGGAACTCATATAATATACCAAGTTGTAGGTTCCATTGTGAACATGTATGAAATTTCATAACATGTTATTGAAGAGGTTGTAACATGGGAGAATTATGGCTTGGTAATGGATTTGTTAAAATTTTTACTCCCCCAAGGCTATAAGCTCATCAAAGAACTGGGTTTGATACTCATCATCATATTAGGTGGGATTCTACACATATTCAATTGTATTGAAAACTTTGTTGTAATGATCAAAGTGGGTCATTTATGATGAGAAAGTGTGATCCTTGTATTTGGTCTTAGTTCTTGGTTGAAAGATGATACACTCATGGTTAATAGTTAAGGTCTACTTAGCATGAAATTTTGAGTCTGAGGGAAGCATTAAAAGATTTTTAAGGCACCGAAGGGAAGGATTCTTGGGAGTTGGTAGTGGTAATGATAAATTAGATCACTCTAAAGATTTAAATCTATCTTGAAAAATATCATATATTAATTTATTTTGAAGTATCACCTCATGTTAATTAAAATTTGAGTTGGTGGCACATTCCACTCGAATGTTTCTTGATATGGAATTAACTAAGATATTTTTATAAATGTTCTTTCAATTTAGATTTGGTGATGATTAGGGGACACTTATAAGTTTTTATATATAATGATAGTTACCTAGATTGATTAATTCAATGTATTTGTAGGTGAATGGCTGCCTTAGACCCTATGGCACCCTAGGTATCCTCCAATTTGGATCACATGTCTCTTGTTGGTCGGTATATGTAAACTAGGCATAGTTGGGGTGTCATTCTCTTATCCTTTAATGTAGTATAGTCAGCCACTTGGACTTGTCAAGTACACATGGAACTCTATTATTATTTTATGGCTCAACCTATACCATTATCTTCCTTTTATAGGTTATTTTGAACAATTTTTCATTGGTATATAGAAGTGACATGTGGTGATTTCTAATTGGTCTTGGGTTCTGACTATGCTTACTTTCTATCCCTATCAAGATATTTTGAGTCCTTTCTATCATTTTGTATAGAAATGACACACGGAATCCTATATTTGTTTAAGATATCCCAAGTATCTGATGGCTCTTACACCCTCAATATATTGACAACTCTAATAGGATTAAACTATGTAGATTTCTATGATGCAGGTTATTATTCCAACATGATGCATCCAAAAGTTTCTCATTTGAGAAAATATGATAGGTTCCACATGATAGATTATCATTTTTAGGCTCTCCTAGGGATTTAAAACATTTGATTCCCTTAGGAGACTAAAAAATATAATAGGATCCATGAAATAACTTCTCATTCATCAAGATCTCCTAGGGATCTAATAACTTTGACACCCTCAAGAGACTAACAAATCTAATAGGCTCCATGTAATAGCTTCTCATTCATCAAGCTCTCTCAAGGATATGATAACTATAATGCCTTTAGGATAATGATAACTTTGATAGGATTCATAGGGCTCTACTAGGTCTCCAATAGCTCTCAGGCCTTTGGGAGACTGATAAGTTTGATAGTCTCCACATGGTGGTTCCTAAATATTCAAAATCTTCTAAGGCTTTGATAAAAATAACACCTTTGAGATACTAAAAAATTTAACATTCTCCACATGGTAGCTCCTCATTAATTAAGTTCTCTTAGGGATTTTATAGGTTTGATTCCCCTGAGAGACTAAGATAGAGACATGTGGAAATATCCCAT
This sequence comes from Torreya grandis, assembly GCA_037957365.1. NCBI lineage: Eukaryota > Viridiplantae > Streptophyta > Pinopsida > Cupressales > Taxaceae > Torreya > Torreya grandis. The sequence goes on from JARHVA010002982.1 coordinate 317,436, forward strand.
TGATTCTAATAATTAAAGGGTCTTAGATTTAGTAATTTTTCTACATGGGGAATGAATGAACATAATGAATACATGGGGATGGTCCTTACTCATCTGGCTGAATTTGTGATTTGTTCTTATTTCATAGGTTATTGGTAAGTGGGGTTGTCTCATGTGGTTTGATCTAATTCATCTAAAGGCCTAGGGAATTTTTATAACTATGCCTATATGCTTGTGCCATAGGTCAGTGGGGTTATACCACATGTAACTATATAATTTATGCATATTCCTAAGGAAATTTTATAAATATACTGCTATGATTGTGTCACTAGTAAGTGGGCTTATTTCACATGTCAAAATATCATGAACCTAGATGCTCACCAAAAGAGAAAGTCTTAGTCATTTTAGAAATAATTTGGGAGAAACTAGGGGAAGATGTTTAACATAATCTTCATAGCTCAAGACTTAGCCTTGGATATAAAATTGAATGGAAAATATTTAAATTTTATGACTATTTAGGTGTGGAAGAGACAAGTGGACAAGATATATTTTTGTATAAATGATTAAGTATGAAAACCAATCCAATTTAGATCAAGTAGGTTTCAAAAAATTTGTCCTACAAATTAAGAATAATCTTGAAATGATCAAGAAACCTTGGATAAATATCAATTAGTTTGTTTAGTTGAGAATAAAATCAAGATCTCATTAAATAAAACTTAGATATGAAAATTAAGTACTTATGAGAAAAATTCAACAATGATTTTAATTTTACTTTAAACTTATAATAATTATTCTTAGCTTGGACTGGGACTGAATTGATTCAAAATAATACATGATTAATAAGTATTTATCTTAAACTAGGTCCTCATTTGATATTTTTAAAATGGAGCATTTTGGTCACAACACAACTCTTAACACTCCTTGTTAGAGGAAATCAAGGAGCATTTATCACCCAATAAAAATTAACCTACTTTATCCTCAAACCCTATTCTAAAATTAGGGAAGATAACCTTGACTATAACTACCAGTGTTACCTCGTTCTTAGAAACCATGAGAAAATTTTGTAAAAATACTAATGAAATCAAATATTTCACCTTCACTTGATAAGTAGTTTCCCAAAAAATGAAGGATATAGTATAATTAATTTCCTAAAAGACATACCCACACTATAGGATAAATACCTTGTTCAAATATCCATATGTCACCCTTATCTCAAACACCAACTCTCTCTTAGCCAACTTAGCTCACAATATAATCTCACTTAATGTAACTTGCTACATTTTTTCCATGATTTTATCCTATCTCATCCACCATCCATAGGTTAATATTACCAATGTGATGATGTAATCCCATGTGTATATGAACATTAATGTTGAGTGCCATCCTTACATTCATGCAAAGTAAGCATGGATAAATTACATCCAAAGCATGGGAATTGAAACCATCATCTCCAATGATAGTTTCCCTCATTTATTTACCATCATTTACTCAATATCCACACCAATTCCCTACTATGAAATAAAACTCATCCTCATCCCTCCAAGCATCCCAATCATTATCCATAATGACATATTTAGCCTAGGTTATACCCATGTTAACTAGGCCATCAAATATAGAATTTGATTTGCAAAATAAATGCATGAATTATAAAACACTTAAATAATCTAAAATTAGAAAATACTAACTAAGGATTTTCTCAACATTATATGAACTAACCTCTCTATTATTCAATGGTTAAATTACTACCATCAAATCTCCCTAATCACTTCATGATAAATGCCACACTGAACTAAAATATCTATCCCTAATAGCAGGATCTACACTTTTGCCTCATTTTTGGCTCCATATATGAGATTCAATGATGTTTATCTAATTAAAAAAATAGAAAAATAAATTATTAAATACCTTATCCTTGAGGCTCCTATATTTCTAATAGCATCCCCATCAAAGTTCAGCCTAAACATTCCCATAGAGGAAAGCAACCAATTTATTTTTACAAGATGTCTCATTTCCTTCAAACATATAGTTAAACCATTAATGGGGGTTATATTAATCAAGCACTAAGAGGAGATGATTCATAAGTCCCACTCATAAATATTGCTTTTAAATATCTTGGCATGGGTAGTCTAACTTCAGACATAACAAATTGTAATCTCTTAATCACCACCTCAAAATAACTTGTCATGTATTAAAATATATGTTGGTTACACTCCTTTCATAGGGTCCAAATGAGGATGATTAGGCACACTTGTCATAATAATGAGAAGGTATCTCTAATGAAAACCCATTGACCAAGATGAAAAGGCTTGCATCAAAGACTCTAGTCTATCCCAACACCAATTAATTTTATTATATAACCAGTCTAAAGTATAATTTATAAAAGAGAATCAGTATAATAGATGATTAAAATCTTCCTCTTTTTATAGACACATGATGCATCTATATGGCCCTAAAATCCCCATTTTGCATAACTAATCCTAAGCTAGAATCCTCCCTTATATAGAAAGCTAGGCAAAATCCCTAGATTCGGGTAGTGCAACCTTACTCTAGCATAGAGTTTTGACCTAACCAAAGGATGGATCCATATTATTTACCATTTTATAGCCTATATTTACCAAATACACACTTTTTTTTAACTTAATCAATTAGATAGTGTCATATTTATAATTAATAAAGACATTAATTTTTGTTAAAACATCTGTCAACACCCATTATTATTTGTTTGGGATCAAAAGTATCTACACATTTCTCCATTTAAAATAATATAGTCCTACGATAGGATTTAGTTATAGATAATACCTCACCTTACTACCCCAAAAAAATTCTAGCACTTATTTATCCATGTATAAATCTTGTAATTCCTATAACTACCAATGCCCATTCCAGGAATCACTCTAGAATTCAGCTGACATCCCATTATTTTACACCTAAGAGATATTATCCTTGATTATAGACCAACTCTTAAGAATGAAATTATAAAGGTGAGTCCTTAGGTGGTTTTTCAAACTTCAAAAATTTGGTTAGGAAAAACTCCCAAAATACTTATGTTGTAGCAAATTATTCCACATAGTCTATGTCTAGTTAACCATACCCAAAATTAATATTGTGCCCAAAGTGAAATTATGAATTTATAATATTTTGATGTTAATACCCCCTAATCTGAGGTAAGCATAACTTGTTACATTTGACCAACATGATCTTATTTTTATCCTGTGTTCTTTTCTATAATTTATTTTCATACTGTGATTGAGGTCTATCATCACTTTAGCTAGTGGTTTTAATACTCACAAAGTATAGATATGTAAAGATCTAAACATAAAATTTATAAGGGTGGTTATACTATCTAGATAAAACCACTTACAATTTTGTTCCACAAGCCTTACCTATAATGATCTAATTAAGTTTTCCCAAAAGAATATCATATCCTTTATATGAAATGAAATATTTAATTTATTTATTTGATCTTAGAACACTCAAATATATTTCTCATAAAGAATTTATTTTGAATTATATAAATCTTATTAGGCATTTTGTCTTATTTCCATGATCATCATCACTAATGATATATATCAACCAAATGGTATATTCTAAATGATTTAATTATTTATAAATACATTTAGAGTGGGATTTATATTCTAAATGTATCCAATAATCCTATAAAATCTATATAGAGTGGGTGACGCACTCTTAAAAATTTCTTACAATCAACGTCCACTCATTTAGAATATAAAATTTAATTAATTATTAGTGTAAATAAGACAAATGGCTATCATTTACAAGGAATCACATTTATAGAAGAGGTATACTACCATTTTTATGTTGTAAATTTGAATCTTGATAAAGTTAAAGTGTAAGCTATCCTATCTCTAGTAAGACCTATTAAAAATTTATATCTCAAGCATCTTTTATCCCTAAAATCTCATCCCTATCCATTTATTTATAGAATTTCCCACTATGCCTTTACTCTAATTTATGTGAATTCTTGAAAATAAGTTAATCCCATGAATTCTCTTAAAGTACCAAGTGGCCACCCATTTCTTATTAATGAATTCATCTTGAGGAAGTTATTATAGTGGGTGGCCACAAACTCTAAAATATAACCATGAGGATCTTTACATATTAAATGAAAAATTTTACATGGCATGTTGAATTACTTTGTTATTATATATAGGTTTTGTAACAATAATGAGTTCAACCAATTGAAAATAGTGTGTTATTGAAATGTCCAATTGAAAATGAGAACCATTACCTAGAGTAACAATAAGGTTACTCATCCTTTTTACACTAAGTAAATCCTAAGATTCATGTCAATATTAGAGTGGGATACTACTCACTATAAAAGATAACCTTGGCAGGGATAGTAGTAAAATGTTGTTACTCATCTTATTTTCACTATAAATGATAATATTTACATGTTATGTGTAATTACTTTATTTTTATATCTAGGTTCTGTAAACGAATCCAACCAAATGTAAATAATGTGTTATTAACACATTCAATGGTAAATGAGAACCATTTACAAAGTATCAACAAGGTTAATCATCCCATTTTCACTAATTAAATCATGAAATTAATGTGACTCTTAATGTGGGAAGCCACCCACTTTAAAAGAGAACCATGGCATGGATATTAGTAAAAAAATATAATCATCCTATTTGCACTATAAATGAAAAGCTTTACATGTTATATTAAATTAATTTTTTTAATATCTAGGTTTTGTAACAAAAATGAATCCAACCAAGTGAGAATAGTGTGTCATTGACATGCTAAAATTAAAATGAGATACATTTCCTATATTAACAACAAGGTTACTCATCCTATTTTTTCTAAGTAAACCTTGATATGCATGTGAATATTTGAGTGGGTGCTACCCACTATAAAAGAGAACCATGACATAGATATTAGTAAAAATAATTCTACTCATTTTATTTTCATTATTACTAAAAATATTTACATGTTATGTGGAATTAATTTTTTTATATATATAGGTTTCATAAAAAAAAATATCTAACCATGTGAAAATAATGTGTCATTAAATTGTTCAATGGAAAATGAGAACCATTACCTAGAATAACAATAAGGTTACTCTTCCTATTTTCAATTATAAGTAAATAATGATATTCATGTGAGTCTTAAAGTTCTTGACCACCCACATTTAAAGAAGAACATGGCATAGATACTAGTAAAAATAATGCTACTCATCCTATTTTCACTATAGCTAAAAATATTTACATTTTATGTTGAATTACTTTATTGTTATATCAAGGTTTTGTAACAAAAATTGATCCAACCAAGTGAAAAGAATGTCATTGAAATAAAATGGTAAATTATAATCATTTTATAGAGTAAAAATAAGGTTATTTATCCTATTTACATTAACTAAATATTAATATTCATGTGAATCTTTGAGTGGGTAGCCGACCACTCTAAAAGAGAAAAATGTAAGGTATTTTGGTAAAAACAATGTTACCCATTCTATTTGCACTATAACTAAAAAAATATACATGTTATGTTGAATTAAATTATTTTAATATCTATGTTTTGTAACAAAATTGAATCCAACCAAGTGTAAAGATATTGTCATTGACATGTTCAAAGGCAAATGAGAACAATTGCCTAAAGTAAAAGCAAGGTTACTTGTCCTATTTACACTAAGTAAATCCCAAGTTTCAAGTGAGTTTTAGAGTTGTATTTTACACTATAAAAGATAAGCATGGCATATATATTAGTAAAAATAATTCTACTCATCCTATTTTCACTATAATTGAAAATATTTACATGCTATGTTGAATTACTTTTTTATACATAGTTTTTGTAATAAAAATGAATCCATCCATGTGAAAACAGTGTGTTATTGAATTATTAAATGGAAAATGATAACCATTTCAAAAATAACAAGGCTAATTTTCCTATTTTAAATTCTAATTAAATACTAAGATTCATGTGAATATTAGAGTGGGAAGCCACCCACTCTATAAGAGAACCATGGATACGAGTAAAAAAAATACTACTCATCTTATTTTCACTATAACTAGAAATTTTTACATATTATGTTGAGTTAATTTGTTTTTATATCTAGGTTTTTTTATGAAAATGAATCCAACCAAGTGAAAAGAAAGTGTGATTGACATATTCAATGGTAAATGAGAACTACTGCCTAGAGCAACAAGGTTACTTGTGCTATTTACAAGTCTAAGTAAACCCTAATATTTGTGTGAATCTTAGAGTAGGTGATTTACCACTCTAAATGAGAATCTAATAATATTATTTATGAGCCTTACTTTTAAAAAAAGAGTCATTTTTTTTTACATGTCCACTTTTGGGATGAAGTTAGTCCTTGACCACAAAGATTCAAAATAAATTATACATTTGATGAAACACTTGTAACATAATTCTGTATCATGTAATATATTTGTGTAAGGACATAAATGATATAAAAATTATTAAATTGTTAAAAATGGTTATGAAATATGAAAAATGCCTTGTTTGTTTGGGCCAAAGCTATATGGAAACTAGTGGAAAGTTAAGGCTATTAATGTTGTTTTATATTTGAATTTTTCATAGTTTGATGCCTACCTAGGTAGCTATAAAGTATGATAGCTTAGGTAGGTTAAGGAAATATTTGAGTTTATAACCCATAGTTGAAATGCCATTATATCAAACTTATCTTTATATGCATCATAGATATTTTGTATATTAGTCAGGAGCTACTTGGAAAAGTCTAGAGCCAAATTCCTATAAAAATATTGAGATGGAATAGTCTAGTGTTTATTATAATAATAAAATTGTATGATAATTTTAGATATGTTATGTATTATTAATAAGGATACTTGGAATAGTATGATTCCATCCCATAACTTATTCTAGAACAAATTTTGTATTATAATTTTGGAGTTAAAACAATCCAAAACAAGACTCAAAGTTTATCAAAATGACTTGAATTTAATTTTGCATCTAGATATTTATTCCAAATATTCAATCTTCATTCCTTAATGGATGGTATGACCTTTTTTACTATATCACATTTTCTATTTTAAAGGAAATTTTAGTCAACATAGGGGAATTAGTAACCCATATCACATTATCTCATATAAAACAACTCTAAATTAATATGTAAACTACAATTTACCTTCAACATGTTAAAAGTTCTTAAATCACACTTAAAATCCACTTTGAAATGCATATTTAATAGATGATAAAAGGTGTTAATTGCATCCTATAGGTGAGAATAGTTTTAGTCTCATCTCTTTCCCTGACTTAAGACCTTACATGACCTCTTACACATCATCTCTCTTTAAATATTTACGGATTATAGGAGTATACTGCAATTATACTCCTTTGTTAAATAGTTCTAACTATTAATATTGTTAGTAATTACATGCCCTTTATCTTATTTCCATATTTCAAACTTTTCTAGGGTCTACTCCCCATCCATGTGTCAGGAAGATACATGTACCAAGAGAAAAAGAGGCATGCATCTCATTTGAATCCATTAATTATGAAATTGAGCTATTGTTTTAACAAGAGTTTTGGCCATGTTGAGTTCTCATCAATGTTTTTTTGGGGAGATTATTTCAATTCTGTTAAAGGATTCATTACCATGAAAATAACACCTAATATTTTTCATGTGAACATAATCATACATAAATAAAATACATCAACTTATTCATATTTTCTTCACTATTGGTCATAATAAGCATAATGTTTCAAGGAAAAACTAATTTAAGAGTAATAAGAAGAATTATAAAATAGATAGTAGATAAAAATATTATATGGTTTTAGAAGAAAAAAACCTAGGAAAATGATAAATTAAATGATATAATGATCTAAAACCTATTTAATACTTTAGGCCCATCGGGCCTATTTAGTACTTTAAATGCTTGATTGGAAAGACTAAATTTCTATTTATTTTGATTTTGTAATGCATGAATACCACTACATTAAAAATAACATTTTGATCCAATCATGACCAATTTTTTAAAGAATTATATAATATGTCCTTAAATAATGTTCCAATAATTTTGTATGCCAAACTTTATAACTATTAGAATAATAAGTGAAATCAAGGACTTTGATTGGCTAGATAATGAAACTAGATTAAATAATTTTAATTAAAATAACCTTTGCATGAATTTTAAAAAAAAATATTACTAATAATATAGAACATACATGTAAAATTATTTAGGCTTCAATAAAGTTATAAAACAAAACATCCAAAACATGATCAAACTATTTATGATTTTCTTCTAAGAATATTAACATAACATAATAATTCTAGAGGTTTGATTCTATTGGGTGCTTGGAGGTGATATGAAAAATGAGGACTTTGGTAACTGTTTTGAGTTTTTTGGCAACTAAGGACTTTGGAAAATTATCTAAGTTAATTATACCACCTCCCATTTCTATTAAATTTGGTAGTCTATCAATGTTTTACCAAATTGGTAGGGTCCCAAATTGCCAAACATTCTATGTTTAAGATATCTACTAGGTTGAAGTCATATGGATCTATAATAATTTAGTGATTTCACCAAATTATTAAAATTTATTTAGATAATTACCATACACATATTTATAAGGAAATTATATATTAAAATTATGAAATGATCAATTATTTATTATTATTTGCACCCATATCTAGTATATATTTGAAGTAAATTCAAAATATGTAAAAATATTCATACCAAAACTACATATCATATTCCATATTAATTTGAAAAATAATCATGATTTTATTGAGGCGTTTTGGAATATTTTGTGTGGGTTCCACATTTTCACTTTTTGGAATAGTATTGCACTTTCACACTATTTTAAGTTTTGCACTACCTAAACTATTTGCATCTGAGACTTCAATGCTTTCACAAACAAATATTTATTCATAGTTAATGAATTTATCACAATTTTTTTTTTTGATCTCTTTGGAATGTTGTGTGTGAGTTGTGCACTTTCCTTTTTTGGAATAATATCACACTTTGACACTATTTTGTGTTTCACACTATCTATATTATTTTCACTTGAGACTTTGATTATTTCAAAGTCAAAGAGTAAGGAAAAATTTTATTAAATGTGAAATGACCAAATATATATCAATATTATCATCTAAATTTATTATAACCATTATCAATATGTGAAATGACCATATCAATATTAACAACTATATCTACTATAACCATTAGAACCTAGATGATATCATGATTAAGTAGAAGGTTTAATAACTATGAACCACCTAAATACATATAAATATTAGCACCTAGATACACTATGACCATTAACACTAAGACCATATAATATATAAATTTTCAAATTATAACTAAAAGGAAATAAGTATACAAATGCACTTATACTTTGTCAAGTAAATCCTAAGCCATGAGTGGTGTATCATATATGCATAGATTATTGATATATACTATTTAAATTTTAGTTAAACATTATATTAATTGGTATTAGTTAATTATAAATATAATAGATATTGATAGATGAATTTATTCTTAGTAAACTCCCATCGGGTGATTAGGAGAAATGGTGTTGGTTAGGCACTTAGTCCTTAACAATTATTTAAATGTCCAATTGGTAAATTAAATTCCATTGGGAACTAATTATTTCCCCAATCCACTAATTTATATAATCAATAAATAGGCTGTCATTGAGAACTAATTAGTTCTTAACATCATTAGTTTATAGTCTCATCATCTCAATGATGTTAAATGACATTAACATTACACACTATTCATGAGGTTCGGGGTATTTATCTTCCCAACCCATGTCCATGAATTAGATAAATAAATTTTTGGAATAATAAATCTAATTATATAATTTATTCAATAAGGACATAAAATTATCCAATGTTTCAACAAGGAAACATCATCTCGAACAAGTTATACAACAAATAGTTTACTCATTTATAGTTGTACTCCTTTCATGAAATTAAGTCTAAAATTTAAATTCTTTCATATAGTTATTATTAGATATGGTTTGTTATTAATATATAATCTCATCATCTTATTTTATCTCATCTTGATGATGGTTGATAGAATGTAATCCAAAATATTGATTCAAGAAGTTTCACATGATTTCTACCAGAAATACACATCTTACTTCATGGGTAGTGGAAATTATATATCTCTTATATAATTTAAATTATCATTTAGATTTTATATTTAATCTTAATAACATTAAATACTACATATTCATTATAGGTTTACTTGGATAAAGCTTCATATTTGGATCCTTCTCCAAGAGATAAAGCATGATATCCAAACTTAGATACATATATTTATACTTTTACTCTAGTATTTGTAGAGAATTTTAATACTAGAATGAAATCATTTACATATATAAAAACATGGTATTGGATACATGGAAATGTTAATCTTGTCCTACCTTTAACTTAAATGAATTTTTCATATGTATATTTATATTATTGTCAATTATTTCACATCCACATGCATTCTATGGGTTTGTTATGCTCTAGTTGTTATTAGTTACCTATAAGAATTCCTATAGTCTTAGTCAAACTACTTATTTATACTACCCATACATCTCTACATTATTTTATCAGTGTTCTAGTTTTTTGGACAATAATGTTAGACTCAAAACATATTATATTATGGTACCACATGAGGCTTATAGTTTCATCTCATGATAATAAATTATCACATTTAAAATTTAAATCATTACTATGGGTTTACTCATATATATAACATGTCAATGGTGTGAGAAAATACCCAAAGAGTCTCATATCAGTATAAAATATGTGTAAGCCTATTATCCATCTACAAAGCATCTATCAAGAATACTATAATACTTTAAAATTCATATGAACTACCCTATTCTTCCCAATTTACCAATCAGTCATAAGGAGGAGGTCTTAGCCAACTCTGAAGCACCATGAAAGATAACCCAACATTTCTAATTTAATAGTATTGAAATATATATTATAAGTTGCATACATTAAAGGAATAATATTACACATGTTTACGCAATAAAGATACTTACATGTGGTTTGATTTACCTCTTTAGATTATTGGATATGTAGGAAACCAATATATAGCCTAATCATACAATTCCTTATGCATTACTTCTCAAAGTCTCACTCTTGGTTTCACAATATCTTAAACACACTTTTTCCAATGCACTTTCCACGTGTCTTGGCTTACTAGTCTCTCAATAAAAACATTATTCACTCAAAACCTATGAAATTTCCCTTATCATATAAGACATTTCTTGGTCCTCTCACTCATATACTCACTTCACTTCATCCATCAATACCCTTCTTCTCATTTCATCTTACCTTCTCACTAGCTTTACATTTGTTCAAGGCTTAAGATCCTCAAATATTTCATATGGTTTCATAAAGATAATATTTCATCATGGATAGTTTATCTAGGGCATAACATACCTCGTTCAATCCATCTCACACTCTAACTCATTCCTTTTTATGCTTCTCAAGCTTCACAATCAAGATTACTCCTTATAGCCTTTTATTTAGGAAAATTTACTTATTTTGATCAATATATCACTAATCCAAAAGAATCAATCCCATATTTGGGCACCCTCTATCTCCTTACACCTTCTCAATAAGTCTCCCATCTTAACTCCTTATGCAGATACCCTTTCCTTTGTAATTATTTTACTAATTAGGCCTCTTAAAGGATAAAGATCCTTGGTTTTACCTAAATAAAAATCCTGCATATAAACTAAGCTTATATTATTTTACCATTTTCCACCTTATATATTATTAGAAAGTTTTACTTCTCAACTTCTCGAGCATCTTCACTTTTCATTACCCCTTACTAACCTCATTAAGTCTCCAAGCCTAATTACGACATAGTCTCCATTATGCCATCCTTTTACAACACTATATATGTTCAAAACAACATAAATACTTTTAAATATGTCCTAATTCCCTATAATACCAATTTTTAACAATTTTCAATGGTTCAAACTTGAGATATAAGAGTTTCTCTCTAAAAACCCTAACCTAGGTTTTTGCAGGCTTTTAGGTGGTGGATATTACAAAAAAGGACACAATGAGTTATAGGACACTTAAATGAATCAAATTAACTTATAAATATATATCTAAATAAAATACAACTTTTCTAAACATTCACTTCTTTTGAACAAGCATATATTAACCCCAATTGGGCATTTGACATGGTTTGTTGTTCTTTGGAGGACTATATCAATAGAGGTTGAGAATGGAAAAAATAACCCTATTATATTTAATAAATTAAGGCTTAATTAGGTTTATTTATCCACTTATAATACATTTTTAAAATTTTTTTTAAATTAAAACCATCTTATTACCACCCTCAAGGGCATAATATAGAGTTATGTGATCACAGTCTAATTAAAAACACTACTACAAGGTTTGTGAGCACATTTGATTTACCAAAGGTTTTATAAAAATTCAAAAAGACTCTCCCACAAATTTTTTTTATCCACCATATTCATACCCAAATAATCTCTATCCACATGTGTACTTAATTAATGAGATCACACATACCTCTTAACTGTCTCCTTTGAATAGGGTACTCAAAGATTATTATGGTAACCCCTATTCTTAATTGGAATTAAATAGAGCTCTAAATGTTTGAAATACACCACACACATATCTTATATATCAACCTAATACTAAAATACATTACTTTGTAAAGATCCCTTTATACTAATCTCATAAATTTAAGGAAACAACATAGAATTTCTATCATGGTCCTACAAGACCCACTCTTTACAACTTAAGTTATAGTATACTGATCCATGAGGATTAGAGGATTAAACCACATCAAGAGTATTAATAAAAGGATATAAACTATATATATATATATATATATATATATATATATATATATATATATATATATATATATATATATATATATATATATAACATGCTCAATTTCTTTTTTTCATTTCTTTACACTCTTAACTCTGCATCCATGGACAAAACACATGAATCCTATATTTTTCACTCATTTATTCCTTATATTATTCTATTATCTAAACTCCCCTTCATACCTATGCTTTCTTAAAACTTGTAAATATCTTTTCCAATGATTCTAACTACCTTTTCTTTCTACACAAACTCATTACATTCTCTTTTTTTAAGACAAGTATAACTATCTTGCCATTTGACAACTAGCATGATGTGGCTAATACATTCAATATTATTGACCTATTATATTTTCCTTATGATGTGTATGTATACTAACTCCTATTACACTCTTAGACCTATTTAGTGTTGGAGGTACAATCACTAGGGGGGGTTGAATCAACAATGCAAGATAGTTCAAAATTTAATTGCAATCCTTTCAAACTCTTAATCAATTACTATAAACATTCATAAAGCATAAAATATGTTCATAATAATGAATAATAAAGATGATGAAATATCACACACATAACATAATATCTATGTGGGAAACCCTCTTGGGGAATAAAACCCACTCTCAAGCCTACAAACACATGGACTACTTGTCGTATAAGATGATCACAAACATGAGACCTTTTATTAAAGCACTCACTTTAAAAGGAGTGCCCACCCCTAAGTATGAACAATCACCCACTTGTTATATATGTTGAGAACCCACACAACACCTATGAAATCAATAGATCTAGAAAACTGATTGCCTTTCAATCTGATTGGAGAAACAATGAATAACACCTCTCTTTCAACTCATCACACATACTCAAAATTGATCATACAAGCAATGCATCCAAACACCCCTTTTGGATCAATCTAGGATTCTTGTCTCATTTTAAATATACTTAATACTTTAGTCCCTTCATTGAGAACACTCTCTCTCTTCTCTTTCCTTCATCTCTATATTTTTCTCTCTTAATACCTTCACATCAAAGTCTAGAAACCATTGCCTTCGTCTCCACTCTTTATAGAGTCTTCATGAATATCAGCATCTAGGTCAGCCATAATACGTGACTTAACCCTTAAGAATTATATTGTGATAACACATAGCTTAATACCTTCCTCACAGGTCATCCATAACATCCATGAGTCACACTTAAGTAGCTAGACCTTTCAATTAGGCCTTAGTAGCCCTTATAGGTCTCATTGAGACCTATTCACTCACTTAGCACTTCAACGAGAAAATTAAGAACATAAGATAAATTTAAAATACATGGGTCCACTATATATAACCTTTAATACATCTTCAAATGATTACTCCTGCCAAAATATTCTTCTACTAAAGCACAATTTACTCAAATAATATTATGTACACAATAACACCATGAATGAATAAATAGTCAAATTTAAAGCTTAATAACTTTGACATTACAAACATTTAAACCTTCTAGCTAGATTATCTTGATTTTAATTTAAGTCCTTTAAAATTTTTCCTTTTACTCAATCAAAATTTATCTTGGATTAAAATATATATCTTAAAAGCTATATACTAGTTTTCCTTCATTAATTTGAAAATTTAAATTCCAATGGTCACTATGAAAATACTCAACATTAGACACTTTGAACTCGTCTATTGCTCTATATAAAATCTTAAAAAATACACACCATTAATATCCTTAGAATTATCTTGGTCTTTATCTTTTAATTTTCAATGTTGATCTTCAATCTGATCTTTCACGATCATGCCACTTAACAACTTTGAGTGCCTTTTGCGTATCTTGTAGCTAGTCACCAATGAACTTTCACCACTTGGTAGCTCATGATTCCTTCTAAGTACATTGACTATTTGAATCCAATTAACTTATAAAACTTGGCATCCTTTCATGAGATATTTATTATTTGACTCAATATGCTCTATTGGATCATAATTTTCATGATTACGCACTCACCATTGATCTCTATCTGACAGGTTTCATGTTCACCATTAGATCTATTACTCAAACTCCATGATTATGACACATGTCAATAACACATGTAATATTGACTATTTAGATTTGAACCACACCATTAGATCCTTATCTAGTTAGATTAAATTCTCATCATTAGATTTGTGATCTGATTAAATGTTCATCGTAGATCTTTGTTAATGCAAATTTGGCTATGGGAACTTAGTCAAATCTGTTTGAGAAGCCAAATTTTCACCTTAATAAATTTTACTACACTCTATTTATAGACTTGAAAATTGAACCATATGATATCTTCACATAGAGAAATCTATTCATATATCAAGATTCTCTTGAAACCTTCACACATGTGAAATATGATGTCATTAAACTACTTACTCAAATTTATCTATCAAAATGACTACTTGAACCTAGACACTCAATTCACTGCTCTAATTAATTCCTTTCACTTATATAAGCACTCTAAGAATTCATAACATCCCATAAGGTTTCTAAAATATGTTAATATCATCAATATCATCCATCATTTTCCTCATTAAGTCAAAAACTCTCCAAACCATCAATCTAGTCACTTTGTTATTAATGCACTAGTAGCATAATTCTTTTTTTGACATCAATGACAACCAAACACCAATGACTATGCTCAATGATCTCCCCCTTTGTCATTGATGTATAAACACCCTCAGAATGTCTTCTTAATCATTTAAACTTCTTCATTTTGATATTTCTCCCCCTTTGACATTAATGATAAAGGGTCTCTTCTTCAATATGCCAACACTCATTCCTTAACATCATGTATGTATTCAAATACTATTTAAGATGTTTAGGATAATTACAAAATTTCAAGAATATGAATAAATTTCTCCCACTTTGACATGCACCAGTCTGAACTTGTACTTATCTAATCTTTAGACCTAACAAATTGCTCATAGAGCTTAAAAATCTCCCCTTAACATCAAACTCCATCTCATGTCATCTACTCTTTGACATACACCAATATAAACTTGGGTTTTTTAATTATCCTTGGACTTGTTGACCTACATAACTGACAAGCTCTCTTTTATCATGCATGAATATTCATTCCATTTTCAAAATTCATGACTTGGTTTGATCAAGTTATCATGTCAATATTCTTGAAAGCACAATTATAGAAGACATTTTCACACTTCTATCATGACTAAAACATCTTCACATATGCTCCCCCTTCACATCATGCCCATCTTATTTAAGCCATTCAAGATAACTAAGTTAGCTCCCCCTCAGTAAATGCATAACTTGTATATAATCAAATTGAAGAGAACATACCTTTGTACTAATTGACATTTTGATTATTACCTAGATAACACAGACTTGCTTCCACATATGAAAGATGTCTCTTTAGAAGCATAGGTAGAGACACCCACTTGTCATAAAGGGACTAAATATAAAAAAACACATGAAAATACCATATCTCCATGCTATTACTTGACTTACAATCCTTCCTAATCTTTATATTTAATTTGAATGAGTTCTCAACATTATTCTTTTCTTTTATCTCAGGATCACATTTGATTCGTTTGTCCATTTGGGCATATAAGGCTTGTTGCTTGATACTTAAACTTTTCCCTTGTTATATTATGGAAAATAATACACTTTGATATATTTATTTAATTTACTTGCTTAGGCCTCCATTCAATATGTAATCTTCATGATAGGATTGATAATCTTTGAAGTAGAATTATGATCATTCTTGCAAAACCTTGCTATGTGACCTCTCTCATGAGATTTGAAAAAAATGAGGTTTCTCAAATTGTACATACCTTTTGATTGATATATATGATGATTCCTTGAATTTTAATTAATTTTTCATGTATTTTATCATTTGGTTTCTTGATGAAGATAGTACAAAATTTTTCAATATGACCAAACCCTTGACACTTGTAGTAAAAGATGTCATTCTTTCCTTGTGAACCTATTGACTGTTTTGAGTGATGATGTTCTTCATGATTGACATTGTCTTGCTCATAACTCCATACAAATTCATTCCTTGAGGATATTTTAAAATATTTTGAGCTATAACCAAAATGATTATAGGAGTAAAAATGACCATTGAAATTTTCATACCTCATAGCATTTTGTTGTTTGATCTAATTTGTCTTCATTCTACCAACACCTTCATTCCTTGACTGATGATTAATCTTATAAGTATGATTGTTTTGAGTTAAATTATTTTTTTATTCTTTGTATCTAATACTATTTCTATCACTTTCATGCTTTTTACTACTCAAAATATTGCCAAGATCATTTGAGCTCTATTCAAACTTCACAAATGACATCACCTTACAAGATGTCTTATCTAACTCAACTTTTATTGACTCAATTTTAATCACATACCTTAACCACTCATCTTCTTTGGATTTTAGGCTTTTAGGAATAGTTTATAATTGGATATTGAGATGCTTGACCATATCTTCATGCTCCATAGTGTCATCATTCATTATTTTTTCAAAACACTGAATCACTCTTCATAATATTTCATTTGTGACATCATCTTATTGTTCTTTTTCTTCTCAATATTCAGATCTTAAAGAGCATCTATAAATTCATCCTTATTATCTAAATCATTAGTTTTATCTATATTTATCATGAGATAATCTCTTTTAGAGTTACTCGCTTTTGACTTTTGAAATGTTTTAATCTTGCTCATAGCTTGATTTAGTTTCATTTACAAAGACTCCATCTTTAATTGATGCATGATACATTCTTCATCATAAATATTTACTTCTTCATTAAGATTACAAACTCTATTTTCAATATTTTGTGTGATCTCATCATGCTCCTTGACTTCATTACTCAGCCTTCCTTCAAAAATTCCAATTTACTCCTCATTGGATTTGATCAAGGAATTTCTTTTTTTGTTCTTTTTTCCTCATATCTTCATTTATTCCATAGTATCTAGATATTTATCTTGAAGAGTGACTTTATCATCTTCTTCCTCTAAGATTTCTCCACCAAATAAATCTCTACTTAAATAACATTCACCTTCATCATCACTAAAAGCCATGAACAATGTATCCATGTCCTCATTATAAAAATAATCATCACTATCATATGTGTTTATTTTTTATTCTATAGATGAGTTATTATCTTCTTCATGGTAAAGGCTCTTAATGCCTTTAGATTATTCCTTCTTTCCATTTTTATTATTAAATAACTTTTTGTACTTGGTAGGACTCTCTGATTTCTTGTGTTCATCCTCATGAGATTGCTTATAATGTTCTTTGAGTTCAAACTTGTCTAGATGTTTAGCTAAAAAATTACCAACTTTACCACATGAAATTTTTTTGAAAGGATGTTTTCATTCATACTTACCTAATCTTACATTTAATTTTCTTGCAATCATGGCTTCAAGTTGATCTTAATTAAGATCAAATTCCTCAAGACTTAACTTATTCTTTTAAGATTTTGTCCCCTTCATCATAGTGAAGTTTGATTACTTATTAGGAGGTATATCCTCATCAAATCTCATCTCATAGGTTGTAAGGATGCCATGAATCTCATCCATCTTAATTTGAGTGAGATCATGACTTTATTCTATAGTAGAAACATTTTAATCAAACTTGAGTGTAAGAGTCCTTAATACCTTTTGTAATATAGTAGCTTCATCAATCACCTCTCCAAGACCTTTGGTCATGTTTACTACCTCAACAAACCTTAAAAGATAATAATATATATTATCTTCTTCCTTCATTTTGAAACCTTTAAATTACCTTCAATAGGTCTACAATTTAACTAGTTTTACCTTAGAGTCTCCTTCATAGAAAGTCTATAATTTGACCCAAATTTCCTTGGTAGAATTATAATAGATCACTTTGGTAAAATAAACATAGGATATACCACAGATGATAGCATTTATAGATTTAAAATTATTCTCAATCAACTTATTATCAGCATCACTAGCTAAAGGTCTAGTTAGTGTAGTGTAACCATCCATGATAGATTTCTAAATATCAAACCCTAGGGACATGATGTATGTCCTCATACTTGTAATCAAAAAATAATAATTTGACTCATTGAATAATGGTGATTTATTTGTAGAGAAACCCTGCATATGTTGACTTTCCATATTGTACAGTGGATCACCTTTAAATGATTAAACTTGTAATGAAGGTCCTACTCTGATACCAATTGTTAGAGGTACAATCACTAAAAGGGGGGGAGGTGAATAAGTGATGTAATATATTTTAAAATTCAATTTTAATCCTTAAAAAAACTAAATAAATGACCATAATAATTTATAAAGCATACAATATGTTCATAACAACGAATAAGAAATATGATGCAAGATCACATACATGACACACAATCTATGTGAAAAACCCTCTTGGGGAGTAAAACCCAATCTCAAGCCTATAAAAACATGAAATAATTGTCTTATAATATGATCACAAACATGATACCTTTTATTGAAGCACCCACTTTACAAGGATCACCCGCCCCTAAGTATGAACAAGCACCCACTTGTTCTAGATGTTGAGTACCCACACAACACATATGAAAGAAAAAAATCTAGATATATTATTGAATTTAAAAATAATTGGATAAATAATTAATAAAACCTCTTTTTTTACTCATCACACATAATCAAACTTTCTCATATAAGCAATGCCTCCAAACACCCCTTTTGTATCACTCCAGGCTTCTTCTCCCATCCACTAAGCACACTCCCTCTAATTTATTTCCTTCATATATATATATATATATATATATATATATATATCTTAATAAATTCAAATAAAATTATAGAAACCATTACCTTGGTCTCCACTCTTTATAGAGTCTTCATGAATATCAAATTCTAGGTCAACCATAATACTTGCCTTAACCCTTAAGACTTCTATCATGCTATCACATAGATAAATATCTTATTCATAGGTCAGACATAGAATATTGAAACTTGAAACATATTATCTCCTCACATAGGGGAATCTATCCATATATCAAGGTGCTCTTGAAATATTCACACGTGTGAAATATGATGTCATTAAACTGCTTACTTAGCTTTATCTATCAATATGACTAATTGAACTTAGACACTTAATTGACTGCCCTGATGAATACCTTTCACTTATATAAGAACTCTAAGAACTCATAAAATCCCATAGAGTCTCTGTGACATGTCCATATCATCAATATCATCTATTAATTTGTTCATTAGGTCAAATACTCTCCAAACTATCAGTTTGATCACTTTGCCATTAATGTAGTAGTACCATAAGCTCTATTTAGAATAAATGAAAACCAAACATCAATGACTATGCTAAACATTTAGGACCTTACATTAACATATGACCAAACTTACATTTCATGACCACCTTCAAGACACTCTCAAATCCTCATACATTATTCAAATATTGAAAAAAAAACCTTTTCTTGTGAAAATACCAATGACCACCTTGACACTCCTAAGATACTTCTAAGGTTTAAATCATATTCTAAGGGAATATAAGACATACCTAATACTCACTTAAAACCTAAATACTTACTCATGACTAGATTTTCATTCTTTGTCATGATTCCCCTGTATAGACACACTCAACCATTAAATGAGGAGTGTTTGGGGTTAGCTCAACCCACCCTTCTTCCCCTTTTACATGCCTAATTTTTTTATTTAAAATGAACTTAAGGTCAAGTAAAATAAATATATTTCTATGAGTCACCCAAATAATTAGACAATAGGATTTCACATAAAGCTCAAACAAAAATAGGCACACCTGCTTGTATCAAAATCAAGGGGAAAAATACATAGAGACAAAAATGTCAACATAACATTTGATGGTATTAAATTGAGTATGAAAATAATTTATGAGAGAACATATATATCTATATTATAATCTTACTGACCCATAACCTATTTTTATAGCATCCATGTTCCCATCCTATAATCTTAGTCTTTCACCAAGCAGTTAACCACTAAATATCTTTTACTCTTTAGTAATTTTCATATTTAACAAGTGTAATCTCGAAATAGATTTTAGTCCTTTAAATTTAGATTTATTGTCATTAGTATATTTCATAAAATATGAAATATAAAACTTCTATCTTTTTTTAGGGTTATAATTAATCTAAAATAGGGTAAAATAGAGTGTAACTATGGTGTGGGTGTTGAGGTAAGGCTAAGTGCTATAATTATTGAATGAAAACCTATAATGAAACATGTAGAAGTAAGTTTTTACTTATGCTATAAAATTTTAAGTGAAAATATTGAATTATTTTGTAATTTATATAAAAAGTAAAAAATACACTTATATGCATGTGAACCAAGTTTCATTTAAGATATAGTGAAGAATGGGTTAATTATTTACATTGGATATGATAATAAAAAATCCATGGGTTTGAGTTTAATATGTCACAAACCTCATTAGAGACAAAGACATGTTTAAGATTCAAGCTATGTAGAACCTCAACCACACTACTCATAGTTTATTTTAGATATTAAGACCCATCATGGGTTCAAGAGAATATGATAATTTGAGTAAGTTTTTTGAATCATTCACTACAGAAAGATTATATGATTAACTCTAAGAATATGAGTAAAAATAAGTATAACTCAAGTAAATATTTATTTATAATATCTCACATATACCCTAAATACTCTCCCCATATAATAAAATATGTAATATGAATCATATATCCAAGGCCAAAATATAGTAATTTATGAAAATTATTTGCATGTCATACATATGTCCCTAATTTTATACTATATTCAAACTAAGTCCTATAATGTGTATAATAATACCATGGAATATATGAACTACACTCATAATGTTGTAAAATATCTTACATATGCCTTTCATATGACCCAAATTTGTGTCAAATATATCATAATCTACATAAAATGTCTGATAATATATGTAATCCTTTAATAATCTACATAAACCTATAATAATTTATGCCCAAATTATTAATTTTCTTTGCACAAATATTGAAAATGTGTGTGTGTGTGTGTGTGTGTGTGTGTGTGAGTGTTTGTTGGATTTATGATCCATTGTCATTAAATTTGGTAATATTAATGTTTATACTGAGAATATATACCCATTTAATAGATCATAATTAAGTTTTAAAAAATGTGTTAGTAAATAAACAAATGTTAAGTTAGTATTTAAAATAGGTTAGACCCATAAGGTAGTTAGAACTCATAAGAAAAAATACCCTTGGAATATTATATAAGTTTGGGTTATTTTTAAATACTTTTGATAGATATTTTACCTTTGAATAAATTGTCAAATTAATTCTTTTGTTTACCTTTATTTTGTGGTGTCATATTTTTATGCAGTAGAAAGGCATTTCAAATCATTTGTACAACCCAAAATCAGAAAAAATATTTTTTTATGATGTAAGATGCTATCATACAACATTAATTACCTCATAATAATTATAAAATCATATTTTCATGACCTAATATCATATTTTTATAGTATGGTATGATTTTTTGATTAAAGAATATCATTTCCAACATACTTGTATTACTAGGAAGGCATGGTGATAAGAGGTATGGTACAGATAGTGTATTTAATATGCTTCATTTTTTTTTTCACTTAATTGTGTTAAAATAGGCCTCACAAGATTGGAGATTGAATATTTTTTCATTAAAAAAATTCATGGGTGAATGAATTTTACATGTACAAGTAATTTTTTCAAGTTTTGAAAACTCAAGAACTATAGGTTATATAGAATATATTCTCTTTAAGTTTCACAAAGGCTTCTAGAAGAATTAGTAAATAATATTTTTTAATATTTTATGCATTTATAAGTCAAGAGTTCCAAATGCACAAATTTTAATTTATAATTTTCAAATCCCATCATTGTGTATTTAGATTATGTTATACAATGATTTGTTTGCCTACTTTATTTTTTATTAGAGGTAGTCATGTAGCCATTCATTTCCTAGGTTTTGGGTTTTTATAGATACTCTATAATGGTAATTTGTGTGTTTTAAGGTTGAAAATATGGTTTTCCTAACAAAAATGTATTAAATAGATAAATAGTATGTTATAACATACAACTAGTGCATTTTTGGTGGAATTCAACACCTTGATTTTCCTCAAAAGTTTAAAATATGATTCACATCCATGGATGTAACACTAGAACTATTTTACATTTCGTGTGATTTTATAAATAACTTTGTTTCACATAAAATTTTATAGGTCCCTAAGGATTTTATAGGATTATAGATCCAAGTTTACACCCATCTTGAGTACGCTACCAATTCAAACATAGGGTTATGCTACAATAGAACTTTTTGCTTGGAATTTTTTATTTCATGTTTAATTTTGGTTTACATTTATTTTATATCCTTAATGAGGATAAGATAGAGTTGTTTGGTTGGTATTTTAGTTTCCATGATTTTTCACCTTACTCTTGATAGGGAGAAGAGATTACGTGGACTTTAGTCAATCGTTGATGATTATACAAGTTAAAAGGGGGGTTAATATCACTAGTAGTGTTGAGAAAAGTGAGGTAAACATTTTGAAAATTAGGTGAATTATGCCGTAGATAGTATTGGATAATCACTATCTAGGTTTCTATGTGAAACCTTATGTGTGTCGATATAGTTGAACAAACCTTGATTTTTTAATACTAAAATATGGTATATAATAGTCAAAGGGGATTAGCATAACCATAAGTATGTTAATCATCTATGTAAATTTTTTTGAAGGATAACCAAGATTTTTTGAAAAATAGTGGGCTTTTAGGAGAGAGAAGTGACATAGATGTAGGGTCATAAATCGCTAATAATCATAGCAGTTCTACATGAAGTGGGCTTCTGTGAGAGAAGAGACATCAATTAATGAGTAACATGATATACAATTTGATATGTTTCAAGGTGAAATAAATAATTTTTATGAATTTATAGTGTTGTACCCCAACACACCCCCCATTTATTTTTTTTAAGAGGTACACACTTTGCCAAGTAACGTTTATTTTTTAGGATAGATGGGGTAGCCTATGTTTGTTTCCTAAAGATTAGGCTTGAATCTCATCACTTTTATTACTAAAACCAAATCTATTCTTAATATTGTCTTGATTTATATCTATAACCTTTGGTTTTATTTCACATATGTTTATTAAGGTTTTCATATTCTAATGGTTTATGAAGTTTTCTTATTTATCTAAAATCATGTCGAGTTCTACCTCTTTCAAACTAACTAAATTACATGTTTGATAAAGTGTTGTTACTTTGTGTTCTATCTTATGCATGTTGTTCTTTACTAGTATGTTTTCCTATTTTTTTGATAAACACATACCAAGTCATCAAATATTTATATGTGTCATTCACTCAATCTCATAGAGTTTTAGGAGAAAATTAAGTATGCATTGTACTTTTGTATGATAAAACATTTAAGTCACACAATGACAACCCAATAACCTATGATGTTTATGAAACTTATAAATTTCTAAATCTCTCTCACATAGAAACTAGTAGATTGAAGTTAGAGTGTATGAAAGTTTTAGGCCAATGAAGTAGTGAAAATCATCCACATGTCATAATCCTATAAGCCTGCTAGTATCAAAGCATTTTAAAAATTTCTAAGTATCATGGGTAAGTGGAGTACCAATATGTTGTCAAATGTCATCATATCATTCAATTGAAGCCTAAATAGTAAGGAAATAATTTATGACACTCCTTAGAAACAAAAATTGTGATATGTTTCCAAGTGTCATGATCCCAAAGGCTCAAGGTAGTAAAAAAATAAGAAACAATAAAGTAAGAGCTTGAGAAGAAGAAAAATGATGAAAATATACCATGTGTCTCTAAAATGACATGAGGGTCTTCTTTTGGAGGAAGCAATAAATTGACAAGTTTCAAATAGAGATGATGAAAAACTTAGAGCAAAAGAAAGGAAAGCCACTTAGCAATGGAGATTGTAAAAGGGATGACATTTCACAAGGAAAATTAAAAATATAAAAATGAAAAAATTCATATTAATCGAGAGCCATTAATTACATTAATTCACTTGAATTTTCCAACTAAGTGTATTCAATCTAGTATAGTTAACGAACACAAAGGCAATATATGAAATTGACAAAGTCAATTACAATTATCTTTCCATCTAAATAATAGATTCAAGAATGAACTCAAGCTCTATTATGACCAAATATTTCTATATTTTATGATAACTTTAGCTCTTAGGTGTATAAAAATGGCTTTGAATTCACATCTTCCACCACTCCATCTACTTATTATATTGTAAGAACTAAGCAATACACAAATAAAAGGTTTGATGAAGTTGCCCTCAACTATGAATTCAAGCATTATTATGTTATATGGGAGGAAGTTGAAATATCAGAACCATGTGGTCATAAGGATAAAATATTGGCCTTTAAATGGAGATATAGGGAAGACATGGTGTCAATAAAATAAGTAGGCCTACATAATGCTATGGTAAAACCTAAGGTAAAGATTTGCATTGATTTAGTATTTGATTTATTTAAAAATGGCCAAATTTATTACAAAATTATGCACTTCCACCAACAAAATACCAAATAAATGTATATTAATGGGCCTAAATTTGAAAAATACTCTAGATTCCCCCTCTTTGAAATTACCTACAATTGATCCCTAGTCAATTCTTTTATTTATTCAAATAATGTAACCAATAAGTTTCAAGAATCGGTAAGCGACCCAAGTACCTTCATAGTAAAAGGTCTTAATTTTGATATCTCCATTAGCATATTTAGGCTAATAATTAGGATTGATATGGCCTTGCTAAACCAAAATTATGGCTTCCCTAGCATAACTTATGTCAATTAGGTTTAGATTCCCCTATTTGACACCATCCTCACTTCTCCCATGATCATAGCTATATGTCAGATCATTAGTGCAAATATAATAAATCAAGCTCTTATTTTAGGAAATAGGATATATCAAAACTTATATATGATGTATTATTTTATAGATTCCATAATAAGGACTATTAACTCAAATTTTGAAGAATCTAGGAGATATAAACTAAGTATTCTAAGAATTGAATTTATGATGAATTTAATATTCTCCATATACACAAATTTAGAAAGAGTATGTGTAGAATAATCGATACCTTATACCAAATGGTATACCAAGACATTTATGGTAAGGTCATGCCCAGATTATTTTATCAAATAGGAAGAAACATTGAAAATATTGGTGACTTTAGCTCTATCTAGATTGCATAATCATCAGAATAGAGGGTACTAGGTCCCCCCTATGTATATACTCTATTTGGTCCTATATAAGGTGGTAGAATAGGAAATTACAGCTCAATTAGTAGATTATATATATGTTCCACTAAGAAATAATAGACAAGGAGGTGTCCATCCACCTCCCATCATCATTATTATAAACTAATACACCAGATGGGATCATTTTTAGCCATTGGTCAAAACTAGAACACACTATGGTTTAAAGTGGGTACCTTATAGGAAATGGGATCCATTAAAAAGGGTCAGGTAACACCTAAATATATTCAGAGGAGAAGTGAAAATTGACTATGGTCATGTATCATATCCATATGATGAAGTATTCATGAATGCTTTGAATGATACAAAGGTCCATATAAGAATGAATAAGGTGAATATGTCCATAATGATAACCAATACTATACAATATCATATATAGATAATTAAGGAGGATGTTAGTAGAATTTAAAAGGATAATTGGGTTTCAAAACTTCCTCAAAGATCCCTTCCATAGAATGAATCACAAGCATAAGAACATGTCAGACCATATGGACAATCACATATTAGAAGTGGATAGGGAATCAACCATGAGCCTCCTTAACATCCCATCCTAGTGGTTACCATTGTAATAACAAATATAGTGTCCACCCCTCATTTTGATACCACTACACTACCTCTCATAAGTGTAACTCAATCTGGTGGACCATTCTCTATGTTTCCCTTTCGTCCAATCACAATAGTATAGTAGGTGAGTCTCCCATTTTTACTTCCCCATATTTATATTATGGATCCAATCATATCCCCAGTCTAAACCACTGAACCACCACCTCCATCAATATATCTATTTCTTAGACAAGTGTCCACTTCCACGGGTTCACCCTTAACAACCACTACTCCCTTGACCTCATCACCACCTATTTTCCCATCATCTTCACATATGATGCCTCACCCATTCAAACATAAGATTATAATCACATAGGACCCCCTTTGTATATAATAAGAATCAAAATTAAAATCCTTTAGTCTCTCCTCATGAGACTCCAATAAAGAGAACCTCAGAGGAAAAGTTAATGAAAGAATTGGATAAAAGAAAAGGATATGAGGAAGAAAAACCCTTGGAAGTGTTAGACAATGATGAAGAGTGGTCCACCAAATAAGAATGACAGGATAAAATATAGACATCCTTATGTAATACCATTAGTGAGAACACAAAAGGTGACCTTAAGGATGAATGGTTGATATAAGAGGCTCAATCAAGATTTTTAAGACTAGTTCAGTCTCAACTGGATTACTTCATTGCTCAAATAAAGACAATATATATGATCTAAAGTTGAAGCCTCTATCTTTGACATAGGATAAATTAATGGATATATATCTAACCTTAATACCTCCTAACATAATAATGATATTTATAGAAATATTTCCCTTGATTACTACTACATAAATGGTAAGTGCACAAGATCCTTATTCCTCACCTATTACAATAATTATAGATAGTATTATAGTGGCCATTTATCATAATTTAGACTCTTTATGTCAGTAAAATAAGGCCCAAATAATTACAATGCTAATTTTACAAGCCCCAATCATAACCACTATAATTAATAATGTGGCACCCCAAAACCAAACTTCAAAAGGCCCTACTGGGGTTACTTTTATATCTATAATATATTATTTACAAAATTTTCTTAATACCTTACCTACTTATTCATTCTTTGCTTCATCAAGCCCTCAATCCTCTGAGCTCAATAAATAGGTGCATTTTTAAGATTTTGTCTCTACCACCATTTTGGATTCCTAAGTTACTCCCCTCAAACCATCCACTAAATAGGGCATACCAATTGGTCATGTAGCCAAAACATTGTTTGCCACCATTACAACATAGAATGGGTAAGATAAAAAAATGCTAATAATTGACATAGTGTCCCCTAATAAGGACATTATGAGGAGGAGGGATATTCCCCCTTTTCCTCAACTAGAAAAATATTCTCCCAATCCCATGCTTACCCCAAGGCAATCCCCATCTTCCATTCCTATAGAACAAGGAGAACATTAATAAAAACCATTTACCTTGAATGTTTATAAATGGATTCAAACAATTCAATGAGTAGAAGAAGGCAAACATGTCCTAGTCATTTTTATAAAAATCAATAATTAAGTTTCATTTCGATAAAGAAACTAAGACTATGAGGAAGGTGAAAAGGAAAACCATAATGGTAGAAGAATAAAATGTAGAATTAGATCCAAGTGAATATGTGTTGTATTTAATCAAGATAAGAAGAATGATCCCATATTATATAGGAAATTATAGAGAAGACCCATACACTTTTGTAGACTCTATAGGGGGAGTAATAAAATAAATATTTAGAGGCTATGGTCAGGTTGTGGAGGCACTACGAGAAAGGAATACTATACAATCTTTGAGAGACATCATATACAATAGAGGAGTATATTTGAAGCTATATGATATCATCCAATAAATAATAAATGAAAATAGGGAGTCATAACCCAAGTGGGGATATATATATATATATATATATATATATATATATATATATATATATATATATATATATATATATATATATATATATATATATACCACCTTACTAATAAGATGAATAAAATAGAGGCTAGACTCCATTTATTAGGAAAAGTAGCCCTGAAAAGGGTTTATGATCACCTAAACCTAATAATTGATCAAGATACAACATGAGACCTAAATTACATATGTGTTAGGAGAGATATATTTATTAGGTGGCATCAAGAGATGTAAAATTTATTACTACAACTTGTCAACTATGAAGAGCAAAAAATCATAATTTTAGGGGCAATGAGGATCAATGATGTGATTAATCAAAGTGGAAAATTGGTCCTTAGGGTCATATTTGAATATCTGTACATGATATTGAATTTTTTCAAAGTAGAGGTCAAGGGTACAATATATAAGACCCATGATGATTTTTTGTAATTAATAATTTTTTTTATAAGTAGGGTCCTTCACATAGAAACTCTTTATGTGGAGGTTGGGGTTGAATTAAAATCACATAGAAAATTGATGGATAAACTCCCTTAGATCTTCAAATGACCTCTGTTGGACTTTGAAGTAATTGATATTGATTTTTAAGTGATCTACTCTCTTTACTTAAAAATTTAGTCTAGCAAGTAAGCATCCCCATCTATATTACCTCCACCAACTATTTTAGTTGTAATTACCTCCCAAATAATAATACTAAAAACAACTACAACTTGAATTATAATTTTAATAACTATTGGACTACAAGTGTCAACAACTCCAACTACTTCCTCATAGGAAATTACCTTTGTAGTTACATTAGTTTATTATAATATAATTTTGTTGTAACAATTTTTGTATCTTATGAATGGTTGACTACCTCATGTACATGCATGTCTCTTCATGAGATAACCTAATGGAGGTGAGACTTTGATCATGGCTTGAGAGATGAGGCATCCCCATCCTAATCATATATATACATGTATCTCTCACATTCTAAAGGGAGGATAAAATTTGACATTTAATATAAATAATAAATCCTTTGGGTTGTTTTGCAAGTCTATGTTGTATGACTATCTTTTTCATTTCTATGTTAATTCATTTGATTATAGTAATTTAAAGTATCTTGTAGCTAATTGGTAGGATTATGCCAATTAAGACTGTGTAGTAGAAATTTTAGGTTGATAAATCTTGCTTTCATGCAACATGGTTGCTAGGCTAATCTTTAAGTTTGTGTAAAAGTTCCATTTTGATGCAACTTCCTAGACTGAGCTATATCTAGTCAAAAGTAATTTCTATTTATTACCTATAATATTTTATTAGGATATTCAATAAAAATATTAGTAAAAATATTATTTAGGTAATAAATTTTAACAAATTTCATTTTATCCCTCATACTTCTTTATTATTATTTTTATTTCTGTGTGTGAAAGCATCAAGCTACAAGCACTAGTCTCTAATGCTTGTCCTTATTCTAAAGATAATTATAAATAACCCATGCTTTCTATTTATAGATTCTCTTTTTTTCCTTAATCTTCTTTCTTTGTGGTTTATATGAGTTATTTGCACCTTAGAATAAATCCATCATCATCCCCATACACCTCAACTAGATTTAGGATTCACATTCATATCCAAACCATCTATGTTAACAATTACTTTGCTAACCAACATTCCATGAAAAGTTATTGTAAAACCCAATAGTTGTAATTTGTGCCCTAGAGTGTATTTCACCTCCATTGAGATCCAAAATTTTAGAGTATACCTTGTAAGGTTTCCTAGGTGTGCATAAAACCCACATCAAAAAATAGTCATATGTTATAGATAATATTTTATACCCCTTTGGATCAAGGGGGGTTGTTGGACTTATGATCTAAAGTAGTTT
The DNA here is from genome assembly GCA_037957365.1 of Torreya grandis. Lineage (NCBI taxonomy): Eukaryota > Viridiplantae > Streptophyta > Pinopsida > Cupressales > Taxaceae > Torreya > Torreya grandis. The sequence goes on from JARHVA010002982.1 coordinate 347,834, forward strand.
AATTTTTTATGTTTAGTGTTTATACAGGGAATATACACCCCTTTAGTATTAAGTATTGATAAATATTTTAATAAAAAAATGTTAAGTTAGAAGCTAAAATGGGTTGGACCCTATAAGGTAGTTGAGTCCCATAATAAAAACTACCTTTGAAAGATTATGTAAGCTTAGGTTCTTTGTAAATATTTTTAATAGATATTTTATCTTTGAATAAACTTTTTCAAATTAACTATTCTATTTTTTGTCTCAAAAATATGTAAAGAACAAAGTCTCAAAGAAAATTTAACTATGTATGCCCCACTTTTGAGGGGAGGTATGTAGCCTATGAAATATTCATCTCAAAATAAAGAGTTATACACATGATGTTGTATAGAAAAAATTGTAAGCATGTAAATGATGTGATAACATGATTCGATTATGTAATCATAGTAAGATTAGATCATTTAAGAATATATGAAACATTTATCCTAACATGAAAAAGGCATGTTAACATAATTATAGGAATGAACCATGCAATGAAGATTTAATATAGTAACAATCATAATAACAAAGTAATAACTACACAAAAGATGCATGATGATTATCATGGCATAAAGCATAAGAATAATAATTGTGACATGGATCTCAACATTACAAGCTTAGTATATAATACTAAATGTATCCACATAATGAAAAAATAGGCACACACAATGTCATGGGAATGAGATACACAAGTAATTATATAAACATGAATGATAACACATAGATTCAAATAAAGTAAAGATTAAAAATAATAATAATAATTAATATCATGTATAAATAAAGTCACATAATGAACATACAAAATAATATCCATAGTTCAATATTAAAAAATAAAGGAGTCACATAATGAACACCCAATTCCATATAATGTCAAAGTCAAAAATATTATGAGTCAAACATAAAGGAGTCACACAATGAGCACCTAGTTTCACACAAAGCAATATTTAAACATATAAAGAGTCATATGATTCAATACACAATAAAGTATCCCAACATGTAACAATTATTAATATATAAAATACATATAAAAAGCAAGGTTTATGTATTCATGGTTAGAGGTCGCAGTTGATAGATTTATTCAACCACATAATCCATAAATGCATGGCAATAATAATAATAATAATAATAATAATAATAATAATAATAATAATAATAATAATAATAATAATAATAATAATAATAATAATAACAATAATAATAATAATAATAATAATAATAATAATAATAACAACAACAACAACAATGAAAACAACAACAACAACAACAACCACAACAACAACGACAACAACAACAACAACAACAACAACAACAATGACAACAACAACAACGATAACAACAACAACAACAACAACAACAACAACAACAACAACAACAACAACAACAACAACAACAACAACAACAACAAAAACAACAATAATAATAATTCATATAGAGACTATAACAAATAAGACTGATCATCAATGATAAAACAATACAATGATCAAACACCAAAGCAAAATAATATCAATAACCTATAGGATTACAAGCATGAAATAAACACCACAATGTGGTTACAAATTATTAAACTCCACTAGTCCTTATCAGATATGTGAATAAAACTACTTGTGATAATATTTTTAATTCTACTTAGAATCTTTCTCCATTTTTTAATTTTAATCCTTTTTCAAATGAATATGATGTGTTTATATAGATACATGATCCACCTAAATTACATTAATGATCAACAACCTACCAACAATAATTAAATGGACATAAGTACTGATGGTAATAGATTATAATCTAAAATGTTGCATTAAAATATTACTCAGTGCACCATAATACATAAAGGGTTTCTTCACTAATCCTCAATATAATAAGAATCCTTATCCAAATTAAAAAACTTACCACTTACCTTCAAAAAGTGTCCAAATACCTAGTGTTAAGTTCTATGAAGTGAAATATAAGAATCTTAGGTTCACCAAGGTAAAAAATAAGGCTAATGAAGATGTAAAAATGAATAAAACTAACACTATATAAATAATTACAACTATATTATCATAAATCGTTTAGTGTAATAACAAAAAAAATTAAAATAAAGCATAAAACACATATACTCCTAAGTAATGCTAAAATAAACAGAACATGTAGTGACTCAAAAAAGAAGCTTGATACTTTCTAACATACCAAAGATCATAAGAAAAAAAAGAATAATTCACTAAAATTTATTCTTAGCTAACTAATCATTTTTTGATAATACAAAATTACACATGAACCTAAATGATATTGTATCACACACCTCAAGTAATTAAATGTGGGAGCATGGTGATCACACACTTAGGATGAGTGGTAAACCCACTCTTTTAACCTTGTCTAATTATTTTGGCATTCATTTTCACAATGTGAATATGACCCTTTCCTTCTAGTTTTATTGGTTGATGGAATGAGTAAAAAACAACCTCCTCCTCTAAAATCCCTTCATTTCACTATTGCACTAGTTCCCACTCAACTTTGGTTGACATATTATTTCTATGTTGTGTAATCCACTCTTCTCTCTCTCTACTACTATGATACCTAGTAAATCATTCCCATGTTGTGCTTCATACTCTTGTTCACCTTAATCTATGTGGTAATACACTTTTCCAATGTATAACCACTCTTTTTCCTCTAGATGATTCCATTATACATCTCCACACACTCTACCCATAAAAAATTCTTATTGTTACTACACATGAAAAAATGAATTTGGTATGCATCCTACTTGTTCCTATTTTACACACCATTTATGACCACTTTTGTCTCATTGAAATATACAATGTTAATACTCTTATGCACTTGTGTCTACACCACATTATCTCACACTATTATAAGTCTTCTCAAAACATTGTTGTGGAATGTTCTCCATTAACTTATATTTCACACTGTTCTCCAATCATATAACATTTTCCCATTACATGGGATTTTTTTCCACCTCCAACAATGAAATATATTTCTATTCCTATAGTCCATTTCTGGAATCAGTGACTTCGTGCCACTTATCTTTGTTCTCTCTCTCTTGACCCTTATTTGTGCCAACTCTTCCTCTAACTCTATGAAATTATTAGGAACACATTCTAACACTTCCATAATAATACACATTAATTTACTAATTAGGGGTTTATTTATTACATATTACACTTCCACTTTAACCCTTTCTTATTTAGCTCACAACTAAAAGGTTTCACCACAACTACAAGTATCAAAAAAATTACCTATCCTCTCCACTATAATTTTGGTATTATCCTCATCTCATTCCCTTCTATCACTTTCATTGCAACCTAAAATAAATATATCACTTATACTATAAAACCCTCCATTATGTCACTTCAATCCATATGATAACTTCTAGAAGTTCACCATTTACATACACTTATATGCTCCAATCATTATCTACATAAAATAAATCAAACACCAAATCAATCATCTTCATCTCCTTTATAATTAAGATATGGTTTCCTCTTCTCCTTGATTAAAAAATGATCTCCATAAACTAAATTTAAAGTCACATCACCTATGCCCATAATATAGATTACATATGTGCTCTCCAAAGTTACCCCATCTTACACAAATAAAATATATTCTTTCTCATTTTCCATATTATGTGTTCTCACTTTCATTACTTCTTCCTCCACCTCCATGTCTTAAATAATATATTATTGCCCTCTCTTCTTTGCTATAACTTCCTCAATCCATTATGAGGTTCTCATTTTTCAATGAACTTTCCTCTTCTTCATCTTTGAAACATGCAATATGATCTACATGTGTTTCCTTTCCTCTTTTGTGTAAGATTTCACCTTAGATTGGAATGAAATATTTAGCCTAGCTAATAGGGTTGTGAACTCATCTTCTATATTTTGTGCACTATACCTATGCATTAATTTAACCCACATTAAACCTTTTAAAAATTGATGAAGGTTAGATACTTTTATCAACTCTTATTTTATACCCAATAAAAAATATGGAGAGCACAACATTATTGATATGTTTTTATACCAATTTAAAACCTAAATATATCATGACACTTTTAAACCTTGATATCTAATATTGTACCACTTATAAACATATTTAGATAACCCTCTTGTACACTTAAATAAATATTGATGTACCACTTATGATCCTATGTAGATCGGTCTTGTGCACTCCTCTTGTTATCTACCCACCTTAATAATAAATAGAGAACAAAAAATTAGATCTCTCTATAATAAAGTTTCTTCCTTGATCTAATACAAAATTATATATCTATAATTTTATGTCTTAGTTAAGATGTGTGTTCTACTATGGAGCCCACAAATTTAAAATAAAAATATAAACAATAATAATATAATTTTATTAATTTAAAAAAAGATTAAAAAATAAATTTTTGATCACAAAATAATATCCTTATAATGACAAAACACATAACCATAAACATATCCCAAAGGATTAGATGAATAAACACAACACTAAATTCTGGTTCCAAATGACTCAACTCTAATAATTCTTCTCAGATCTGTAGACATAACTACTTGTAGTACTCTTTGAAACATTGCCTAAAACCTTTATCTAATCTATAATTGAATGCATTTTAAAATTAAGATAATGTGTTTATATAGATACACGATCCAACCAAATTTATTTAATGATAAAAAACACCTAATAAAAATAATTAAGTGTACAAAAATTATAATTGTAATACATCAAAAGATAACACATAGTAATATAGCATTAATTGATACACCATAACATATCACTAGCCCTTTCACCAATCCTCAAGATAATCACAACCCTTATAAAAAAAAACTTACACTTATATAAAAGTGTCCAAATAATTAACATTAAGTTTTATGAGGTGTGAAATAAGAATCTTAAGATCCAAGGTCTACAAATAAATTTGTTGAAGATATGAAACTATTCGAGTCTAACACTAGATAAATAATTAACATATATTATTGTAAATAATTCCTAGTAAGAAAAAAATCACACAAAGAAATATTTAATAACATTTACCCCTAATAAAAATCATAATAAAAAAATACAATGACTCAAATAATAATATTAATGCTTATAAACATACCACAAAACATTAAAAAAAAAAATGAAAGACTCTAGTAATATATATTATTAGCTAATTATTCATGTTTTTGGTTAAATAAAGATTACACATGAACTCAAATTATAGATCATCAAAGGCTAATCTAAAAAATCATATGTATATCATCATCACATATATAAAAATATAGTATATAAAGAAATAGAACTATAAGTAGTATGATTAAGAGTGAACCATATATAATTAGTGTAAAAATACATTAATAAGATCAATGGAAATGATCATAGAAATATGTAACTTGTGTAAAGTGTATGCATATTCCCCAAATATAATCATGCACCTAATGTAGAAAAGTAGAATTTGGATGAATTAACATCCTTATTTTGAATGTCCATGTCAAAGATAACATGTATGTCTTGCATATCACTCATGTATACCTTGAAACACATGTGCATATAAAAAAGTGGCTATATAATATACCATATGTAATAAATAAAAAATAAAAATTGTAAACTAGAAATACATGTCATTCATAGATATTTGTTTTTATTTTTTCATGTTTTGATTTTTTTTAAAAAAATTTAATATTTTTTTTATTTTTTATAATTTGATTTATGAATTATGTGAAGCTTAGAGGCCTAAAAGGGCATCTGATGGATGGATAGACTCAAGTGGGCATTTTAGTGATAAAATAGTAAAATATGGGTATACGATCTCATCAAATGAACACATTCCATAACTATAATAATCATTTTATCTATCTATTTTAATCACCTTTGCATTTAATTTTACTTATTATTGAATATTATGCATTCTTGAGTATTCTTCATAAATTTTACATTTTATTTTGCTATTTATACAAAATTTTGATTTATCTTATGAGATAATGATTTATTTATTATATTTAGATCATTTATAGTTTGGTATTAATTATTTCCATCATGAGTAATCTTGATTTTATGCCCATAATAAAATACGTCTATGTATATTTTTAAAATTTAAACTATAACATGCATCTGTTGCAACCATTTTTTCCAAGTGTTACAAAAAAATGTAAATTAGTGTGCATGAAAATATCATTGCATCAATAAACTTATGGCCACAAGTGAATAGTAAGTCAATATGTCTAATCAATCCCTCATAATGTATACTATGTTTTAATTCATTTACATTGTGACCCAAATATTATAACATTACAATGTTTAACATGTTTGGCCCTTTTTACTCAATAATATGAACATGTCACTACTAGCTACCCTTAATGTGTATTATAATAGATAATATGTCTTGTCTTAGATGTTTGAATTCTCTACATGCTATGTTTTTGATATTTGTTCATACTAGATACCAATAGTGGTGGATTATTTTATATCTAAGTCATTATGATAATACCTTCATATTTAACTTATGAGTGTTTTTTGCTAATTCCACACAAGTATCTATTTAATTTCCTATTATTTTGTAATAGCTACATAATTAATTTTCTTCCCAAGTTCATGTTCTACACACATTTATATTGAATTATAGGTAGATACATTAAATGCATATCAAGTAACATATGTTGTATAATACTCAATGTATCTTACATAATAATAATATATAATTTGATAGATGGTTCTATATCCATGAGATATATATTATTTATTGAATCTATCATAAATTCATGGTGTACATCCTTAATACATTGTGCCTCTTTTTCTCATTTTGTTTTAATTTTGACAAAAAATTGCTTTAGTGGAGTACTTATCCTTATAATATGTTATCATGAACTTATATTATGAAAAATATTTTCATTTTTATACTTATGAGCATCTAAAAGGGTTCCCTTTCCCTTATCCAATTTATTATTACTTACTACCTTGAACTCATCTATATATTCTTCTAGACCAATAGGAATAAAATTTAGATGAGAAAAAATCCCATATATGTTCTTTTGGATATGATTCACATCATCATCAATATCATATTATTCCAATAATATATAGTTTTTATAATTTGAATTGACTATTAATGGATATTATCTTCTCATTTTCCTTGATTGTCTTTTGATGGATTGATTCATTTATAATTAGATATTTTTCATTATATTTTATTAACTCATCAATTTCATATGTATGTATCCATTTTGATGGTATAATATATCCTAAAGGTACTATAGTATATTGAAAAGCATTAGATTGTATACTATATCCATCACTTGGTTCTATTACTTTGTAATGTCTGAAAGGATGATTGTATGCACAACATGTGTCTAAACATCCATTGTGGATAAAATTGATTAACATATGCAAATGAGATGGTACATATTCCATTGTATGTAGCCATGGTCTACCTAAGAGTATGTTATAAGTGATTATCCATCACATTAAATATAGTAGATAGTCTCTTTGGGCATACTATTATTTCCAAAGTAATTGGTCTTAACACTCAAGGAGGATAATTTGAAAACCCTCAAATTTTAATACCTAATTAATGAATAAATTCAATATTAACACCCAAATTTTTTAATTTTCTTATATTTCATATGTTCTATTCTGATCCATTATCTATAAATATCCATTTGATTTTACTATTTATTGTTTTATCTTGAATGAATAAAAGGATATATTGATATATAGTGTGTTGAGTAGGCATGTCATCCCTTTCAAATGATATGATGTATTAACTATTTTTAAATGTATTAATCATAAATAAAAAATAGATCAGTTCTATAACATTATTTATAGTTGTGTCATGAAATAAAAAATATAATATATCCTTGTATATAGTTTACATCTTGAGTAACTCTAAGATGAGGATTTTAGATTAAGTATTATTAATTTGATTAGTGACATAATACCATTTAGTTGTTTTAATTTTTAATATGGGAGGTAGATGGGGATGAATAAGGACATTATAAAAACCTCTATTTTATCATGCATGGTTGTGGACCCTACATTTTTTGGTTGTAACAACATGAACCAAAAATCACACTATAAGCCTTGGGAAAATAGTGGGAGTGGGATAGTAGCAATAATGACAATTTGGTCTAGGGGAGGAGAAAAAGAGGAGTCATATATGATCTCTAATGTCTAGAAATATCTAGAAGCATATTAGATTTGATATTTATATAATATGAGTTGCTAATGAGATCTAATATTTGTTGTTATTAATTTCAACATTAGTTTTATTTCACATGAGTTTTACCCATTTCATTACATGGTTAGGAAATATATTACATATCTTAGGAAATAAAAATGTAATTATAAGTATTATAGCTTGAATTAAAAAGTATCAACTATATATATGCATTATATAAAAGATATGTTTATGTTAGTTATGATAAATATAAAATAAAATATAAAACCATAATTCCATAATTTTGTAAAGCTAATAAGGTATAATAAGAACACTAAAGGAAACTTATGGTTTACTATGCCAAATGAAGGAGTCTAGGGTTTAAAGGATTAAAAACCTTAAAGAGAGAGACTACATATGAGGTTAAATAATAAATTAGATATAAAAAATATATGTAAATACATAATTCTAAAACCTTAGGATAGTAAAAGGAAACCTAAGGGAACTTACAAGTTTTTATGCTCAAGATAAGGATTGAGTTCACTAGTATGTTTTAACTAATTTTGTATTCTATAGTTTAAATAAGACAAAACATTGAGTCTACTAAAATTATATAATATATTTAAAAATTAATAAAATATGAGTATAATGATAGAGTATTACTAATTTATTTTAACTCATTAATTATGAAAATGCCCTAGAAGATAGGTTAATTAACTATTTAGGCCCTGTCTAGGTCTATGATAGTGCAAATTTTTAAAAATGGCTATGTAGTGGCTCCATGTTGACATGGATTAGGAAATAAACTATGAAAAATGTTGGGATGAGTCTAGTGTGATTGAATCCCTATTATAATTAGATTTTCTAAACTCTATTGGACTATTTTAGGAGACCTACATTGATCAATGATATTTTGATCATTATGCATGTATGGATAAATGGCTCTTATATATTCAAATTTATTCAGACTTGCATTAATATATTTATTTTCCTTCTCTTTTCCTTGAAACCCTAGATTAGACTCTTGACACCAATGTGATATAGAAAAATTAGTTAGATTGGATGGGTTGAGATGATCTAAACCATCCTATATATGTAATCAAAAATGCATCAAGTCTATAAATCAATCCTAACTCATAGAAGATATATCCTACTTACACTTCTGATTGGGAATACATTATATAATCAAGAACATGACTAATATGTGGATCCATTAGGCCTAATTAGGGGATATCTTATCACAATAACAATACTAGGGAGGGTTCCAAAGCCTCCAATCAAGAAAAAGTAGGCAATAACCCTAGCTACACACTATGTTTTTATATTCACAAAAATAATAACAAGTAAATTGAAGTCTAATTTAGTTCTCACCAAATATTGTGGCACAATATGGGGGTTAGTAAATAAATGGAAATAAACATGCAAAAAAAAAATCTTAATTAAGCTATGTATGGGTAGGACCTTGATGAATAGAGAAGAAGAGTAATATTAATTGAAATCCATTACTCATAATAGTTCTATATACTAAAGAAAGAATAAAAGTAAGAGAATACATACCTTAAAGATGAATCCATCTAGACTCAATCTCTCCCTTGGCCAAAGGGGCTTTGTAAAAGGTTGTTATGGTTTATAAGGATCAATGAGAAAGGCCAAAGCATCCAAGAATTCTTCACAAGACTAGATTATCCAAGTAGAAACCCTAAGTTAAGACTCATAAAGTAGAATGGTGGAAGAGAAGATTGTAAAGAAGCATAAGTGAATAATAAATATTGATGAAATGATCTTGTATATATAGGAAGATTTAACCCTGAGACATTTGAAAAGTTTTTTCCTACAAGGTCAACCCAATCAACCTAGTACTAATATTAAAAAAATTCACTAGGTCATGGGTTAGGTCAGATAAGAGCCACCCTAAACCCTAGATCAATTTCACCAACAAGAGTAGAAGGTTGAACTAATCAAACTAGTACTATAAACTATTGAAAGGGGTTTTAGGTTAGGAAAAGGGGTACAAAATATTGTAAAATATTAGAGGAGAGTGTAAAATAGGAGTAATAGTTTTGAGTAATGTTTTAGGATTTGGTTGGCTTGGGAAAACAATCCTAAGAAGCACCAATGGTCTTCCCATCCCTTTCCTATGCACCCCATAGGGTATGTAATTAAAGAGATTGAGACTTGATGGGCTCTTGTAAGATTATAAATATTAGTGTTTGATTAAATTTTAAAATACTATGTCTATACATATGCCTCACTAGAAGCTCATCATGTGTCACTAAGGGAAACATGGGATGGTGCTTTTAGAAAGAACATAGTAACACACAACACTGAGGCTAAAATAAGTTGCAGTATTTTAAAGCAAAAATAACTAAAATTTAAATGATAGAAAGGGAAATAATTAAAAAGTAAATGTAATATGTACCTTGACTTAATTTTATCACTATATGGTTGTCTATTTTGTTTGTATTTTTAATTATGGAGGGCACAGAGATTGATTTTGACAAACCCAAGAATCAAAAACTAAAGAGCAAAAATAAGCAAACACAGTAAAGCCAAGATAACTAGTGTTATGTGGATGGGATGTACTCAGAAATATGAAAATCTAGGGTAAAAAGTGATATGTTAGACCAAATGACCAAGTCAAAGTTTAGATTAAATTAGGTAACAAAAAATCCAAGGTACAAAAGACCAAAAAACTCAAATAAGTAAACCTTAAGTAAGAAAGGTAAGCTCACCAAATGAAACCAAGGATACATGTGAAAAAGGATTGTAATCAAATATCAATGTAAAAGCAGTAACAATCCTTACTTAAACAAAGATGAGAAAGAAAAAATGGTAAAACAACATTGGTGAGTGAGCAGTAACAATCCTTACTCATCAATGGAAAAAGGTGCATAAAAGGGAAAAAAAACATTAATGAGTGAGAAGTAACAAGTTAACCTTAATCAATAATGGAAAAGGTACATGAAAGTAGAAATGAACTCAGGTATTTGTAAAAAATATAGTATAATAGTGGTAATAAATGGTAAAATAAATCAAGGCATGGCTAGAAATGTAGTGTCATGGTGTAAATAAAGTAATCCATAGTTACTAAAGAATATTGTTTTATTCTAAGGATAGATAAAAACTAAAATAAAATAGTGCTAGCATGTTTTTAAGATGAAAAGAAGAAGGAATTATAGAAGAGGGAAAATAGATTTAGAATCATAATTTGCCTGTCAAGGGGGGAAATGAAAAGGGTCGAGGGGAGAATGAAGGAAAAACAAAAGTAGATGAATTCTTTATTGAATTCAAGACACTCAAATTAAGTTTACCAAAACAAGAATGACTTTTGACTTTAAGGACTTTGAATAAATTCTCTTAGCCACACAAGTCTTAGGTCAACAAATGAAATATGCAGACCATCCCATGAAGGCTATATTCATGAAAAGTAAAATGGACCTACTTTCCCACAACATTTTCCTTATTCCTTAGGACCCTTTATAGAGCCATCAATCTATTATAAATATTGGGTACTTTCTTGATAAAGTAGGTATCACCATAGAGTTTGTTGAATTTTCCTATTCTAATATGTTGGCCTATCACACCCCAATGGATCTCAGATCTATTATGATGCCAACTGTGGAGTTTAAACTTTGATTGGAGATAAACTATGTGCTTATTATCATGTCTTTTGGTGTGATTTTGACTTTTGATATTTTTATGTTTCTTTTTATATATCATTAACTTTTGTTTCAAATGATTTAGATTTTAACTTTCTTGATGGCTTATTTATATTCCTCCTCCATACAAATTTGGAAAACCAAACATGGGTGCTAAAGATGACTTTCATTTGAATACTTGGGACTTGGTTTCTAAGAAAGAGAAACTTAGAGAGCATGGTGTATAAGAGTCTCATAATTTTAGATAAACTAAAAATGCTATCTTGACTTAGACCTTGTTTTATCCAATGTGGAGTGAAAGGAAAGGAAATCAAGAGGAATGAAACATGAAAAAATTTGAATTGCTTTAAATCACAAAAATTATGACAAAGGGTGAAAAAGGATACAATGAAAATAAAGTGTGTTTCCTTATCATAAGAATGAGGGAAATGGTAGAAAACATGCTAACATATATTGTTGTGAAAATTTCATCTCTCAAAAAGAAGTAAGAGTTAAAGCTGAGAATAAAGGATCAAAAACCTGTAACCAATGCTAAACACATTCTAGAAAAGGAATGATAATATGGTGATTTTATGAGGAAGGATAGGTCATATCCATGGTCTTATAATGAAACTCATATAATATAAACCCATGAGGGTACTATAAAGTATGGGGCAAATAAATAAGATAAGAACAAGATGCTATTTGTGAGGAAGGTTATGTCCTATCGATGGTATTACAATGCAACTCACAAAGAGAAACCCAAGGGGTGGCAAAAAGTGTGAAAAAATGTTTGAATACAAACAGACTATAGTACATCATGAGGAATATTGGGTCCTATCCATGGTTTTACAATATAACTCGTGATAAAAAGGGGAAACCAAAAGACCAAAAGGGAGGACTAAGGTTTATGAAAGTAGAGAATTGTTGTAGATGGAAATAACCATGTAAGTAACTTGAAAAAAGTGTTAGATAGATAGCATATATAGAAGGCATTAAAATAAGGGAAGGATTAGGAAAAATAATTCTTTAAAAATTGTGCATTGGTGGGCTCTTTGAAAACATGACCTTCATTGGTTTGAAGGTGATAGGTACTTGGACCAAAAATATCTTTGACTAAATAAGGGCCCCATAATTTTTGGGTGTATTTACCTTCTTTGTCATGAGTGTAGTCTAATATAAGGACAATATCACCAATATTAAATTTGTGAATTCTAACACATTTATTATGTTATTTGGTAATATGGTACCTATATGGCGATTAAGTTGTAAACTATAAAGATAATGTTCATCAAGGAGATCAAGGGCATAACAACAAGCTTGACATAATTACTCATTGGGTATGATATAATGAAGAGATATACGTAGAGAGGGAATCTCAAATTCTAATGTAAGGACTGATTCAAAACCATATACTAGAGAGAATGACATTGCCCTAGTGGTAGTATAGATGTTAGTCCAATAGGCCCAAAGAGAAGGATAGAGATGAAGGTACCAGTCCATGTGGGTTTCAAGAATTTTATTTTGGAGAATTTTGTTAAGGATCTTGTTGGTGTCCTCATCTTGGCCATTACATTGTAGATGATAGGGTCTAGAAAATTTGTGATTTATTTTAAATTTAATATAGAGCTATTTGACATCCTTATTTTTGAAATTATCACTATTATCTAAAATGATAGTATCAGGGACACAAAAGTGGAAAATGATTTGGTTAAAGATGAATTTGGAGATGTTAGTATTGGTGACATTGACAAATGGCATAGCTTAAAACCATTTGGTAAAATATTCTATAGCTATGATGATGAAGACATTCTCATCTTGAGATCAAGTTAGTTTGCGTATGAGATCAAATCCCCACATGGAGAATGGCTAGGTAGATTCGATAGTCTAAATTTCAGATGGAGGTGAATGAATAAAGATTATGATGTTGTCTAGGAGTACACTTTTTAGAAAATTTTCTATCATACTTTTCAAGAGTGGTCCAAAAATATCCCATACATAGGCATTTACATGTTGTAGATGTCTACTATAGTGGCCACCACAAATTCCCCCATGTGATTTTTCAAGAAGAAGATGAACCTCATCTTACATAGCACAACATAGAAAGGTACCTTAAGAATTGTAATATTAAATGATGTTATATCAAAATACATATTTAAAGGCTTGTTTATGAATGTGAGTCTAAGTTGGGAGGATAAGTTTGATGTTATAAAAATTTAATGATGTCTTTGTACCATGGGCTTTGTCAAATGGTGATAGCCTTGATATGTAAGATAATTTAATTAGGTGGTTGAAAAGAGGTTAGATATTTTATTAGTTGGATAATAAAAGTGGGATTGGAAATAACTTGGTGTGGATAAAAAAGAGAAGCTGAAGAAGTGAGGGAATCAACAATAGAATTTTGATCTTGAGGGATAGGATCGATGGTAAAAGAAATTAAATATTTGGTGAGAGTAGTTGAAATTTGGTGATAAGTATTTATATTTTTAATTTTTCATTGGTAATCACCATTGACTTAGTATAAAACGAGTTAAAAATCACCTAAAGCATGTAGGTATTGAATATCTAAATCAAAAGTAGATCACGCCTAAGATTAGATCTTCATACTCTACCATATTGTTGGTGACATCAAATGTTAAAAAAAAATATAGAGGGATGATTTTTATAAGAAGAATTTTAAGAATATAACATACCCTAGCTTCTTTAAGGAATGTATCACCATAAAATTAAAGGGTCAAAGTATCCTCATGTAAGTTAATATAAATTTTAGGAAGTTATTTGATAACTACTTTTGGTTTAGTAGTATTGGGGAGGATAGATCAATAGTGAAGTTATGGAAGTAATATTTAAGAGAAATATATTGGTTGAGACCTTCAATATAGAGAATGTTATCATCTAGAATGCTATCTTGAAAGTGGTTGGTAGTTGGCACAATAGCTACGAAAAATTGATCATATATGATTTCTCCTTTGACAAATTTTTAGGTAATGATTTGGAGATAAAATTCCATTAGAAGTACCATCCACTTGACAATTATATCTCCAAGAAGAAAGTCTTTAGAGAAGTGATTAATGGGGTCATAACGAATGATGACATAAGTGGTCTAATAAATCATGTAATGTCAAATATTTTCAACTACAAAAATGTATGGCTCATAATCAATGAGGCCTTGGTTGATGTAGTAGATGGCATACTCTCTTCTAGTATCATCTTTTTGGGCAAGAATTGCCCCAACCAATATTGGTGTGGAAGAAGTATATGAGATTAGATGTTGATCATTTGAAGGTGGATGAAGTAATGATTCTTTCATATTATCAAAGGCTTTTTTGACAAGGATACATCCATTTTAAATCATTACCTTTCTTGAGAAGAGAATTAATGGAGTCAATGTAGTAAGCCATTTTGGGGATGAATCATCTAATTACCCCAAGTTTGTTGAGATAAGTGTGAATTAACAAAATGGAATGAGGAATGGGTATATGTTGATGATAGTACTAATATTAGTAGGATCAATGTTGATAATGTGGAGAGGGACTAGACATCCTAATATTTTTGTAGATGTGACACCAAAAACATATTTTTAAGGACTTAGTCTAACTCAGTATTTGAAAATATGGTTAAAGATGATGGAAAATCAAAAATATGAGTCTTGAAATTGTTAGATTTAGAAATGAGGTGATCCACATAGGTTTTGATAATTTTATGGTTAAGATAATGAAAGATATGAGTCATTGCTTATTGATAAGTGGCTCTGGTATTTTTGAGTTTGAGGGGCATTTTAACATAGTAATAGGTGCACCATTCTATGGTGAAAGTGGTCTTATGTTGGTCCTTAGGGGCAATGTGAATTTGATTGTAACCTAAGAATCCATCCATAAGAGATAACATTTCATAACTAGCTATGGAATTGATAATGGCATCTATTGAAGGTAAAGAGAAATTATCTTAAAGATAAGAAATATTTAGATTATAGGTATCAATTCAAATGAAAATGACCATAGTGATCTTTTTCTTAATGGAAACCATGTTATAAACCCATTTAGAATAATCCACTAGTTTGATAAATTTAGCATTGAGAAGTTTGATAATTTCTTTGTGACATAAATTAGAAACATTGGGTGGAAATTTCCATTTATTTTGACACACAAGTTTGGCATCAACATAAGTGATTATTTTGTGTACCATAATGCTAGGATAAATACCAGGCATGTGCTCATAGGACCAGGTGAAGATCTCATGATATTTGTCAAAAAATAAACTAAAGTTTTCATATTTAGTAGGTGAGAGTTTGTGAGAAACTATAATTGGTTGAGGGCATGAAGGAGTACCATATTTAATGAGAGTAGTTTCTTAGATAAGTATAGCATTTCCATACTAGAAATGGTATGGTGCATTAGGTAAAGAAGAAATTGGATTGGATTTAGGATCGATGCTAGTGATGAAGTTATTGAAACAAGGTGTTTTGGATTTGAAATTCCCAAGTTTGTGATGTTGTTAAGTGAGTTGAGGTTTATGAGCATGAAGTATTTAAAGAATGGTTTAATCATTAGCCAAAGTGGGGAGAGGACAATATTACTTAATATCTAGTTCGATATCAAGAATTTGATTACCATGGATATCATATTTTAGAATGTATCTGATGAACATCAATGGTCTTGGAATCTAATGTAATCTTAGGAGTATGAGGATTAAATTGATTAGATAAGATTGGTATATAATTAGTTTCTTTGACAAGGGAAGAATCAGATGTAGTGATGAGATATGTAGGTTGTAGAGAAGATGCAAGAATTTTTAGAGGTTTAGAAGGTATGATTTAGTCTACCACCTAAGGAGTATCAAAAAGTGGAGAATTAATAGGAGGTACATGACCTTCAAGTTCTAATTCATGATCTATGGAAATGGCATGAACATCCTAGTTAAAATAATGTATTAGAGATAAAGTTTTTTGATAATGTTAAACATCCAAGTCTTGATATTGAGCTTGAACCATTATGTAGTTATCATCATAGGTTAGAGAAATTATACATGCTTTAGATTTATTGGGAGTTTCATAAGGTGAAGTCTTAATATTAGTAAATTTATGTGGAGACATGATGAGAGGATCTTGAAATAACTAGCCACTCCATAATAATTACATGCAAAACTATCTTTTAGTAAAGAAGTATCCCAAACATTGCATGGAGGGGAAAACCATGGATATCATTAATGAGAGGAATAATATAGTCTTGAAGTAATAAATAAGGAGTAAAACACTATAATATATAGGGAGGTAACTTGGTAATATTGAAAATATGTTACAAATCATTAGGCTCATCATCATTCAAATTATCAAGAGTGACTTACGAATCATAATAGATGTTGATGAACTCAGGTAAAGGAGCACTATTGATCTTAGGAATGGTTGGGATGCGATACTGATATTTTAGATTTGGAATTTGAATACTCTAAGGGTTGGGATCAACCTCATATTTATAACATTTGTTGTTATGTAATAATTTAATGCTTGGGTACCAAAAGAAGCAATGTCCCTCATTCTATGAGTCCATGGGTGACCCAAGATTATCTTATAAGACAAGGTAAAATTAAGGAACATAAGTAGAGTTCAAATAGTCTTAAGTCCAATTATTATGGGAAGTTGATTACAACCACATGGATTTTGATTAGTTTTAGAAAATCCATGATAGGTAATGTAGGTTTGCTTGAGATTATCCTTATTGTATCCAAGTTGTTAGATAAGCGACAAATATGTCACATTAATACCAGATCCTTCATCAACTAAGACTTTATGGACAGGGGTAGTATTAATGGCTATTATAGTTAATAATGGAGGATCATCGATGACAAAAAGGATTTCATCATTAATCATGTATTATTCAAGAAATTAAATAGATGGTGTGGAAGAAAGACAAATGGTTTCAATGGTATTTACATTGGTAGGCTAAGGTTCAATAGACGTGGTTTTTCATCTATGGAAGATGGATCTTCAATTTCTTGTAATTTTTACATAATGAAATTGTGATGATAAGGGGAAGTATTAACTAATTCCATAAGTGGAATCTTGCAAGGCATGGATTTAAGTTCTTCCATAAAGTTCCAATGAGATTTAGAAGAAGAAATAATGTGAGTTTTAGAAGGTAAGGTAGATTTTAAAGGAATAAAAGTTGTTGGAGTTTCAAAAGGAGGAGGTGGTTCCTCATGGGATTTTGAATCTGAATTAATGGTTGTATTATTTTTGAAATGTTTTTATTCTAAATATGGTTTCTTAGGTTTGGTAATAGGATCTTTGTGAGCTAGTTTGTGATGATAGTTTACCTTAGCGGTGTTAACATATTGAGAATTATTATAATATTGGTCATAATTGGAATCTATAGAAAACACATCCTTGGTATTTTGTTGATTATTAGATGTGTAAAAATATTTTATTTATTAGAAGAAGAATATTTACAAACCTATCATTTTTGAGAAGTGGTATGTTACTTTTGATGATGAAAGTTGATCATGGCTTAATGATTAAAGGAATCACTAAGATTGTAGGAGATAAAAAATTTGGTAATACCTCTAAAATATTCATGGAAATGACCAATGTCATCATAGAACCAACAAAATTTATTAGGGTCATACTACTTGGGAAGATTATTAGGATAAGTAAAAGTTTTAGAGGGTGCTAAAAATTGTTTCATTTACTGCACAGTGAGTGGTGTATGAGAGGATGAATGAAATTCAACTTTGGAAAATCTTGGTTTGGTTTGAGGAGTATTTATAGTGATATCACTAGTGGAAATTTGAAAAGATCCTTTGAGGAATTTAGGACCAGGTTCAAATTACTTCATGAGAAATTCTTGACATTTAGCTTGGTCAAGAGCTTCAATAAGTATTTGTGGAGCAAAATTTTTAACCTTATATTGAAGAGAAGGAGTTAAAACAATGATAAAGAGTTTAAATAAGTTGTTATTAGTCATGTTATGGTCATATTTATGGGCTAGATATTTCTATAATTTGATAAAACCATGAGCTAATTCGATGAGAGATTACTTAGGATGGATGAAATGACTAAGATAGTTTTTGGGAAGGTCATTATGTTGAAACTATTTGACTAAATATTTACTAAATACTCAAGTTGCTAAATGGAGTGTTGAGGAAGTTAGTTGTACCATTCCAATACATCACTAGTGAAACTTTTAACTAGAATTTTAGTTGTGGTGAAAGTATTAGTTTGGATCCATTCTTTGTAAAGATTTTCAAAGGCTTTGATAAAGGATGTAGGGTATTTAGTCCAATCATACTTGATAGTTGGATATATTTTACCAATATCAATATACATAATGAACTGAACTAAAGGCTCATTTTAGATGTTTTGAAGTATGTTTTTATTCATAACAAGTTGAGGAATAATATTTACTAAGGCATCTCTAAGAGGTAGAGGAATGAAATTTGGATTGTCTTAAGGATGGATAGCTAGAGGTTGATTAGCCATATTGATCAAATGACATTATAGTTGCATAATTTTAGAGGTGTTATAAGTTTTAATTATGTTTGTTTATTTTATGACTTGTGTAATAAGTTGAGTCACATCATTTTTTGGGTTTATGTATATATGATAATTTCCCAAATTAGTATTAGGGGGAGGGTTATTAGAAGATGTATTATTAATGGGATTATTAGATAGACTTGTGTTTATTTCTCCCACATTATGTTGAAGGGTTTAAAGATGAGAATTTTCTTGATAAGTATAAAAAGGATCAGATTCACCTACTTCATATTGAGGTGTGATTTTCACCATGTTACAAGCCAATTATGATGGAGGGAAAGAGGTGTTATAATCGTGAGGGTTATCTTGGGAGGAAAAGAGAGGGAGAAATGAATATCCTATATAGTATCTAAATGGATCCTAGTTGTCCAAGAAGATTTTGACAAGGGATTTCATGATGAATCGAGATAAATAAATGAAATGCTAAGGAAAAAAATAGATAATTGAGTCAGGTAGACAGGGTAGGCAGTAAGAGTACAAAGTCAATTGGGTTGAACTAGTACAAAAAAATAGTAAAAATAGAGTTTGATAAGCTTACAGAGTCAATTGGGTCGACCTAGTGTTGCTATATAACTGGAAAAAGAGATATAGGGTTGACAAGGTTGACCTAGTATTGTAGGTAGGGAGAAAAATAATCTGTAAGAGACTATGTCAAATAGAATGATAGTGTACTAAAAACTAGAGAATATATTACAATTTACTTTAAAGTAAGAAATGAAAGTAAACACATAATCAATTAGGTTAATAAAGATGATCCAATTGAGGCACATGAAATAAAACCTTCTACCAATGCTAGCCAGTGTAAGCTTTTTTAATATAACATATAATGAGCAAAGAGCAATTAGTCAATGTGGAAATTAAATGCTATTAAATAATCCTTGATGTTAGATTATAATAAAGTGTTATTTTAAGTATGATAGGGGAGTTGGATCAAAGTAAGGAACTAGAAATCAATCTATGGATGGCTTTAGGACATTTAGGATGAAATGGATTTGTGTTGGCAATGGTATTGGCTTGGTATTAGGGACTACCCCCTCACTTCACAATCCCCTAAAAATAAGGATGTTGGGTGCTTTGCCAATATATATCATTAAACACATGTTTATAATTAGATATAAAATGAAGTTGGATTCCCCCTTTGGTGATGAAATCCAAGTAGGTAGGCCTTGGGTAGACATTTGTTTAAATATGTTTTGAAATTATGTGATTTAGTAGTGTGTGAAAGAAAAATAAAAATAGTAAGAATAAATGGCATATTAAAAAACCACATAATTAAAATATGTGATCTAATCTAAGAATAAAAATAGCTCAAAAGTGAAAGTGTGAAGTAATTACTAGCATATAATTATTAACTCCATCTTGAAACATAGTATAATGCCAGTTTAGAAGATAGTGTATGCAAACATTATAGTATAGAGTCGAAAGTGTAGCTACTATACTATTGAAGAAAGAATCTTTAAGAACTATGTTGATAGTAGTGACCTAGTATTTTAGACATAAGATATATTAAAAAATTAGGTCCACCAAGTTGACCTAGTTTGTTGTATGAGGGAAATTTTAAACTTCATAAACTATGCAAAATAGAACTACAAGGAAAAATTGGAATGAAAGAGAAAGAGAGAAATGAACATTAGTGGGTTGGAATATGCAAAGAAATTTGAGATTATTATTGAATTTATTTCAATGTTAATTGAAATTTTTTTCAACTATGTCGATTAGGTAGACCTAGTTCTATAGTTCCCTATTTGCTAAGACTTGTGAAGATGACTATACTAGCTTAAAGACTGGAAGATGACTATACTGGCTTGGTTGACCTAGTATGTTTTCTAAAATATTGTAAGAGTACTATGTCAACCTATTCAACCCAAAATTCTATATATGATGAAGACCTAAACAAAAAAATATAGTCATATTTTATGTGATTGTGTGTTAAATATGTGACCAAAAGTTAAAAGCTATACGAGGCCTATCGATCTAGTATCGTAAATATAGAAAAATAATAAATAAAATGATATAAAATGAAAAACATGAAATAAAACCTGAAAGGGTTAGATTAACATCAATTTCACTAGAATTTATGCAATCAAAAATGCATCAAGTCTATAAATCAATCCTATTTTAGAGAAGATAGATCCTACTTACACTTCCAATTGAGGATACATTGGATAATTAGGAACATGACCAATATGTAGATTTGTTAGACCTAATTACGGGATATATTATCAAAAAAACAAAACTAGGGAGGTTTCCAAAGCCTCCAATCAAGAAAAATCAATAAATAACCCTAACTAAGCCCTATGCTTTCATATTCACTAAAATGATAACAAGTAAAATAAAGTCTAATCTAGTGCTCACCAAAGCTTGTGGCGCAATATGGGGGTTATTAAAAAAATGGAAATAAACATGAATAAAAGAATATTAATTAATATATGTATGAGTAATAACCTAATTCATGGAGAATAAGAATAATAGTATTTGAAAGCCATTACTTATGCTACTTCTATCTACTAAATAGAGGAGCAAAGTTAGAGAATACTTACCTAAAAGAAGATCTCATTGAGACTCAATATATCCCTTGGATATAGAGGATTCATAAGAGGTTTTTTTGGTTTGGAAGGATCACTAAGAAAGGGTAAAACATTAAAGACTTCTCTACAAGACTATATTATCCAAGTAGAAACCCTAAACTAAGACTTCTCAAGTAGAATGGTGGATGAATAGACTATAAATAAGTGCAAGAAAATAATAAATATTGATGTGTCTTTTAGAATGGTGAAATCATCTTGTATATATAGGTATATTTAACCCTAATCCCTTCTAAATATTTTGGTTGACAAGATCAACCCAATCAACCTAGAATGATATTGACAAAAATTCACTAGGTCACAAGTTAGGTCAGCCAAGAGTTGACCTCAACCCTAAATGAATTTCACCAATAACAGTAAAAGATAAACCTACTAATGTAAACTATTAAAAGGTATTTTAGGTTGGGAAAATGGGTACAAAGGATGGTAAAATACTGGAGGAATATGCAAAAGAGGATTAATATCTTAGGGTAATGCTTTAGGAGTTGGTTGGATTGGTAATAAGTGGAAATAATGGACAACAATCATGCGAAGCCCAAATGGTCTACCCAACCCTTTATTGATGCACACATTAGGGCATGAATTTATAGATATTGAGACTAAATGGGTTCATATAATATGGAAATCATCAACATTTGATAAAAGTCTAAAATATTATGTGTATACACCTTCCACATAGTGGATAAGGGTTACCTATGTTCCAATACTATGAAGAGCTCTAAAAATTCACATATTTCTCACACCTATATAAATGTATGAAATAATTATAATAATAACAAGTTTTTTAATACTATATATGGATTTAAACACTTGAAAACCTATGATTGTGATGTTGAAATTATTACATCCCATCCTACTTTTTACAATCTACATTAGTATTAGGAAATGAAGTAAACTAATGATTATTATTTTTTTGATTCTGATGATATATCTACATATATATTTTGTTTGGTTTTACATATATTCTCTTTTATTTCATTGTAATTTATGATTAGAAGACATTTTTACATGTATCTATATATACTATATTATTGTCTAATGGAATCTTATGTGGATATGATATAATTTACAAATTAGATTTGTTGTACAATAATTCATTTGATGTATATACATTATGAGTATTTTATTATTTTGTTGAAATCCTAGAATAACTATAATTTTGTTTGACAAAGGTGATTTTAGGTCTTTCTCACACTTAGATAGTGGAATAGAGAGAGTATCATAGGGGAAGATGATGTAGATATCAACATTAAGGATAAAAAGAGTGAAACCAAACCCACACATAAACACTTACACTTTTTCATGCTGAGCTTAATTAGTATTAATGTATATGTTGTATGATTTATTTTAATATATATTACTATGGTTAATTTTTCATGCATTTAATTTACCTAATTTTCTATGGATTAAATAGTTTGAAAGTGGATGTTTTTGTTAATACTAATTAATTAGCACTATTAGTGTGTATTGGCTATAAGAACCTTTATGAAATCATTATACATTATAAAAGATTGTTTATTGAGTTATGAATTATGATGGACCTATTTTATGCATTATGATTCTATAAAATATAGGATATCTATTTAAAAATTTTATTTATATTAAATTATGCAAGGTTTGTTGGACTTAGTTATTAACCTTTTTTGGTGGATTAGGGGATATGGAACTTATTGCACCCCAACAAATTCATATTGAAAAGATTTAAAAAATATAGGGAAAATTAGTTAAAAGGTTATAGTTTTATAGTAATTGTATTTGGCATAAATCATGTCCATACATTGTTTAAACCAAAAAGTTAGGTCTTTGGGGAGAAAACTATTTCTTGAATATCATTTCAGTGTTGAATTCACCATTTGGTGAGGAGATGAGTTGTAGGGTTTGTCATGTAGCATCCATGCAAATATAATGATAATGGAATTAGGAGATAACAACAAAAATAATGGACATGAAGTTATGAATTTAAGTTCAGTGATGGAGAACTCATAGAGTATAAAGAAAACATTGAGGGCATGCAGAATGTGGGAAAAAAATTAAAATGTAATAATAATGGGGGAAATGGTAGAGATGGGGGTGAATATGTGGAAGAATAATCATGATAATTATCAAAAGGGAAAATGAATATTAACATATTCATTTTAAAAATGACCATTGCTAGTGACCATAAAAATAGAGTATTTGATTTCAAAATTAAAAATTATATTGGTTTTACTTGTATATGTATATAGTAGATTTTTTTTGAATACCTTTCTTACCTCGATTTGGTATTTAAATTTTTTTGAATGCATATTTTTGTAGTGCATTTTATATTTAGGACCCTCTAACATAATTTATTGGATATATAGTAGGTCACTCCTATATACCTATGGATTGAACTTGTTTCCATCCACATGCCCATAAAAGTGAGGATAAATCCATCATAAAGGAACATAATGCATCTTAAAATTTGATCCACATATGAGAAATACACCCACTACATTTTATTTACCTATGTATGATGAATTTGAAGGTGATTAATTTTATTCTATTGTATAGAAATATTTACTCATAGTATATATAGTGAATTTTATTCTTAGAATTACCTTCATTGTTTGAGATTAAAACAAGATAAGATATTTCATCAATTTACATTTTATAGATTAATTAGTACTTATGGATGTATTTCATGATCAAAAATTTGTTACAAACTTTATTATTGTATTTTATGTTTATGATTCTAGTTATATGTCCTTATGATTTAAATTTTTAGGGATATTGAGTTAAAGCCCTGGGATTTTAAAGGGTCTGAGTATAGTAAATCAAGGTAGAACTATGCAATAAATATAGACACTAATTTTTAACATAAATTACCTAATTTTTCTAGTCCAAGAAAAATAATAAATGATGTAAACAAGTACTTAGTTGGAATTAGACTAAGATGCATGATCTAGACGTTGAAAAATCTCATCAATGTGTCATAAAGAAGGATCTAGGTGTCAAAATCCTTCCTAGATAGTAATGCTCTAATTAAAAATTAGTTCCATATGGCACTAGTTTCCTCTTTTGGCACTAATTTCCTATTTTGAAATGATTTTTGGGTTTTATAGATTAGGTATTATTCCATTTTTGGTCCAAATTTAAAGTATGTGTGATCAATACTTTTTGGTATAGTTTTGTTTTCCTCCCAAAACCCTAGGTTTTCATGCTTATAAGGGATTGAATGAAAACCATGAAAAAAAGGGGTTAGTGGGTTTGATGTGCTAGATATGTGATCCAAACCCCCATATGGGAACACTACCTACATTACAATACTTTGAGGAGGGATCAAGCTCAATGTATTTCTCCCACCTAAGTGCTTATAGTGCAAGTACAAGTGAATGTTAGAATACCTAAGTGTGAATGTATAATAGGATGCATTAGAGGCAAATTAAGACCTCAATAACTATTCTAGGGTTTCATTATTGAATATACAGGTTGAGTTAATATAATATTAGAATAATTGGAAGATTTCCCTCAATGTGAAGTGGTTATTTTGTGTTCTTTGTGATACTGTTTACCTAGGGTGTAAGAGTGTCATAGTAGTGTTTATATAGTGTTATGATAAAAATTATTTGGGAGGGTGACTTAATAATAGGTATATGCTGACCCTAATCCTCTTAGGGAGATGTAAATTACCCTTTTAAGGCTGTAGGAAACTAAATCACTAGTGAATTGCACCATTATGGGTCTCATGTGGTGTTGTATAGGCCTAAGAATTGTTTCTAAGTACCATGTGACTAAAAGTGGATCAAAATGGCCCATAATATGGTTTGATAGCTATAAAAATGGTAAAGTGACCTCAATTAGACATCTAAGGCATGAATGGTCATTTTTAGATGGTTAACCTTGTCCTCCCTTTATTATATAAATGCAATAAAGTGAATTGAATACGATAAAGGAAAAATAAGTGTACCCAGACATACCTATTAGATAAGGTCTATGAATATGGATATGAGGATGTGAAGCATACTCCCTTTTGTGTCCTATAAATTAAATATGCATAAATTAGTCTTTACTTAAGTGATATCAAAATCCAAGACAAAACTGAGTAAAGAGATAAAAAAGAGGAAAGAAATGAATAAACCTCACTAGTATGTGAACTAATGCATAAACATGGTGACACCACATGTGTGTGTGTGTGTGTGTGTGGGTGTGCGCACGTGCACGTGTGTGCATGTGTGTGTATGTGTAGATAGTGATAAATTGATGAATAAATTAGATATAGATGATGGCTTTCTCAATCCCCATATGTGGGTGGCTCAATAACTCAAAATGGCTTTGAATCTATCATTGTCCACATTTTTTTGGTGGATCATAACCTGTGAATAGCTTAGATTGAATAGATGGTGTGTCTAGCCCTCTCATGTAGGTGGTGTTGACATCTATCTCTCCCTAGGTTTCAAAGAGTCAAATCTTTCTCAAAACACTTGAACTTGTCCTTGGCCATATTCATGAGTCTTTTAAATGTCTTGATAGCCCAAGAGAGGGTCAATTATCCTTAGGAAGTGAGGCAACATGTTCAAGTAGTGAGTCATGTAAAAAAGACTTAAGGTGGTCCCCATATCACATTAATTTAAAGTTATTTAAAGACTTAATTTTTTGATAATTGTTTATAAGGGTCTATAACAACACTTTAGGTGGTCCTTATGATCTAAATATCATCATGGAAGGTGATCTATGATACTGCAGTCTATAGCTAGTCATATATCCATTTAAGCATGTAAAAAACCTACAAATTGAGGCAAAATTCAAGAGATTAGGGTATAATATGAGTAATGATGGTAAAACTTATTTAAATCCTTAGCATACCTTAAGGTTCTTTAGAAAATGTTATTTTATTTTCTTCAATTGATGTTTCATTTTAAATCATGCATATTTTGCCTTATAAGGGTGTTTAAACCATGTGAATAGTACTATTATGATCCATGAGACATCATTGATTCATTATAAAGGTTCAAACATCCCATAAAGGGTCTTATTTCCATCATACCATAATTTTAAGGCAATTTTATATGCAGAAGGAAGTTTTTTTTAGAAGTCAAATGCCTTTCATCCACCACAAAGGGGCCCACATGTGTGAAAAATGACCTTTCAGATTCCACCCATCGACACTCTTTATTTTGAAAACATATTTAAATCCTCATTTCCATCTTCCTATCATCCAATGGTATTTCAAGATCTCAAAACTTGAGAAAATGTAGAGAAATGGTGTTTGTAAGTATTTCCAAGACTTGTACATATTTATATAGATAGGTCAGAGTCAAACGAGGTCAAAAATTTTATGGTTATACTTTATAGGAACTATTATCACTTTAATTTAAACCCTTTGATAATATTTATTATCTCTCCTTATCCAAGTGGCATAATTGAAACACCTATAGATTGTGGGTGAGCCTAAATATGGCTAACTCCCTTGATGTACCAATTTGGATCACTAATACACCTAATATTTAGGGGGGGAAGGGAGAGAGAAAAATGAAATAAAACTATCCTAATGGAGGTGATACAAAAAATAATTTTATGACTTCCAACCAGCAACATGTTACACATGAGAACAAAGGACTGACCAAACATATACTTTTCCAGTCTAAGCCTTCTCACATTAATGTTTCATTATGAGGTTATGGATGAATGTGTAAGGCTAGAAGGACTAGAAAAGTTTCCTTGAATATAAATAGTGAGTAAAATATCTTATGCAACATTGACATTTCATCAAAAACTTCACATGACCTATAAGAAGCTATAAATAGGTGATAGAATGAGACAACACACTAAGGAATCCATAGTCTTCAATAAGTAAGATCCATCATCCAAGTAAAAGCACCATGAAAATTTATGAAAGAGGTAAAAATTAGTAGTGTTATTTATCAATTTTTTTGAAAATTAGTAGGTAGTTTCTATACTCAGGTGGAGCAATAGTTACAATGGCTAAAATGGCTAGTTCTTATAAAGCTTGAGAGAGAGAGAGAGAGAGGAGAAAGAGAAGTACAAGTGTAATAAGGGAAATTTAAAATCTTATAATATGAGTTAATTTTGAATTATAAGAGGATGTAGGATGAACCATGAAAGGTTATAAGATACAAGTGGCCATACAAGGCATGAAACTCAAGAAAAGTGGCATGCAAGTTCTCATTCTGGCTCATAAAACTACCTTC
Source organism: Torreya grandis (assembly GCA_037957365.1). Classification (NCBI taxonomy): domain Eukaryota; kingdom Viridiplantae; phylum Streptophyta; class Pinopsida; order Cupressales; family Taxaceae; genus Torreya; species Torreya grandis. The sequence continues at coordinate 375,874 of JARHVA010002982.1, forward strand.
ATTATTTAGACTTGTTTGAACATCCCAAAAATAATTATGGATAGTTATTATTATTATAATTAGAGTTTAGGGTTCAATAAATTACTCTCCATGCATTGGTTATAGTTGTGGTCCTCTGGAATCATCTGGGAATGAGCCACCATCATCTTTAATCTAAAAAACTCTTCTTTCCCACACCTTGCAAACTTTGCCTTAAAAATGGATTTATTTTTCCATGAAAATATGTACAAGGTAGTATATAATATTTTTCAAGACCATCCATGGCCTTAGAGTCATGAATCACACCTTAAAATTAGCTCACTTGAAGTTTTCCACCCTTCTCACTAGCTTGGTCACTATGCACAGTTATGAAAGAGGTAAAAATAATACAAGTAAAAACACTATGAATAGTTATGTAAGAGGTAAAAACTAGTATAATTATTGATAAAATTATATTAAAATGAGTAGGTATTCACCATACACAATGGATCATAAGTTACAATGGCTAAAATGGCTAGTTCTTATAAAATTTGAGAGAGAGAGAGGAGAAAAGAGAAGTCCAAGGATGACAAGGACACTTTTAAAACTGATAAAAGGATTTAATTTTGCATGAAAATAATATATGAGATGAACCATGCAATTTTAAAAGATATAAGTGGCCATACAAGGCATGAAACTCATGAAAAGTGGCATGAAAGATCTCATTCTGGCTCAACAGACTACCTTCATGATTTTGACATGTTTAAACATCCAAAAAATAATTAAGGATAGGTATCATGATTTAAATTGAAGGGAATGATTTCATACATGCATCTCCATGCATTGGTTGTAGTCCTAGTCCTCTATAATCTTTTGGGAATGAGTCATCATCATCTACAGTCTAAGAGCCTCTTCTTTCTCACACCTTGTACACTTGGCCTCCAAAATGGATTAAATTTTCCATGAAAATAAATACATGGTAATGGATGAAACTTTTCAAGACACTCCATGGCCTTATAGGTATTAGGCACACCTTAAAATCATCTTGCTTGAAGTTTTCCACTTTTAACACTAGCTTGGTCACTATGCCATTTTTGATTAGTTGAGATAAAGAAACTAGTTGAGGAATTTATAAGTTGTTTCAAGACATTAAATTTATATGGGGAGTTATCTTAATTCTTATTATTTCCCTCCATGTGATTTTCACCACTTAAAACCTTATATAACCTTTTAAACACATAAAAAGATCAAGAAATCCCTAATTTGTACCCTATCTATACAATTTCATATAGATCAAAAGTATGGGGGTAGCATGATTGAGTCTTATAAAACCTCCAATCATCATCCTAATCAAACTATGTCACTAGAGTAGCTTTCCATTGCCATTTCTCCAAACTGGTCACTCTAAGGGTTTAACAAAGGTTTAGGCCTATTTTACCCTCTTAATCTTCAATCATAAATTTGGGAAATTTTAAAAAATAAATCCAAAAGAATGTTTATTATGACATTTTATAACTCCTATAATCTTCTTTGGCTCCCATGCAAGGCATCAAGAGAGATGCGAGCTTCTAAACCTCTCCTATTGATCTTGTTTGCACATTTTACACAAGTTTAAGTTGTCTTTGGGCCGAAAATGGATTCCATTATATATTAATACCTTAAAAAATATTTATCACCTATATTATTACCCCATAAAAATTATCCAATAGGTTATAATACTCACCTCATGTGAAAAATGAAAGTGACTCCCCAATTGGCTTCTAAGCCTAGCCATGGCTAGTAGGCCTATCTAGACCTTAAAGCCCAAAATGGAATATCATATATATTTATACAAAAAATATATTTAAAACCCATTAAATTCATTTAAAAACATTTATTGTCCCATTTTAACCCACTACTAAGGTTCATAGTGGCATTGGTATCTTATTTGGTCTTTAGGACTAAGCTTGCCTAAGTAGGCTTGACTGCAATCTAGCCACCTAGATGACTTTGTTACATTTAAAACTTTTTTGATTGGTTTATTATGTTTTTAAATAATTTATAAAAACTCTCAAACATTATATAAATTTTCCCTTATCTCTTGATGCACTCTTCTCATTCCTTCTCTCCAAACCTGCAAGTTTATGCATGAAGGGAAGTGCCTTCTGTCTGAGACAAAATAGAGGGCACTTCCCATATTAGTATAACCAGAAAAAGGTTTTATGGTATTAATAAAGTAATAAATGTGTTATATAATTTTTTTTATCTCTTTAACAAGTCTTTTTACCTTCTAAAATCCTTAAGGCCTAAGACAAACCGTATGTGGAGATAGATTGTGCATGATTTTGAATGTAGACTGTGTTTTGCTAGCTTAGAGTTACTTCTATATAATATATCCATTATGAAAGATACATGACACTATAATGAACATAATTAAAGGATTTAAATCATAAATTAACCATCCAATATACTATATATCCCTCACATACCTTGACTCAGTCAAGATTGAGTATAATTTCTTAGTTGTGTTTCCTATTTTCCCTCTCAAAAATGACCCCTATAGGTGTCTAAAATGATTAAAATATATATAAAATGATTAAATATATTAATATAGTCCTAAATTATCATTTTAAACTTTATTTATTTCAATTTCCTCATTATTATCAATCATACACTCTTAATCACCAAGCTTACTCACTGTCTGACTCAGTTACAACAAACTGTGCTTTTTTGCCTTGGAAGGGGGCCACCTATAGGTGGTCATGTGTGTTTTAACTTGATAAAGGTGTTTATTAACTTATAATCAGGAAATTTTTATAATTTTACACCTAATTTAACCCATTTTTTTCATCTGCATTCTATATCCTCGTCAAGAGGCCCCAATTTTGCTCTCTACCCCTCACAATCAACTATAATTGACTATGTGGAGTCCTATAGGTGTAAATATATGATTTAGGATATGATTTATGATTTTTAAATTCTATTTATATTAATATAAAACTTATATAATATAATAATTAATTATATTCTTGTAATGAGGTCTTTCCTTCAAGGTGTTTAGCTCAAACTTCATGATAATCTACAACCGATATGTAGGCTACATTTGTGATGAAAAAAAGAAGCTACAGGTGTGTTTTAAGGACAAAACCCTAAATATAAAATCTATCCTAATTATATTCATGTTCGTGGTGTTTTTTATACTCCATAATTTCATTAAAACATGATATCATGATTTTTTTTCTCCCTAAGGCATCAATGATCACTCAAAAGTTTTAAAACCTATAGATGGCACTATTGGAACTCTGTGCATGAAAGTGCAATTTTGGACTTCTCAAAAATTGATGTCCATTTCTCATCTTCCCATAAAAATTTGAAATGTAATATTCATATGATGATAATAAAATTAAAACATACTTAAATTCATTTAGAATATTATCAACCTTGTTAAACTACAAAATGTCAGGGATCTCTATTTTCACTTTTTAGGGAAAATGTCCCTGAATACTATCTCTTCCTTCTAGAAGGTGTTATTCAAATTTAAAAAGTCATATAACACTTAAAAAATTTATATTAGGATCACTTTAACATACTATTACTTTATTATGAGTTTCACCATTGTCTAATCTTCTCTATATAATGACCTTTATTCTCTATTAGGCTACCTGTAGGAGGTTACTCTCATATATGCAGGTAGTGAAGATGAAGATTAGCAGTGAGCATTGTTTTAACATTTTATGAGTTATAAACCTATTTAAATGATTTATAATGGACTATTAACACTCTAAGTATCATAAAAAATGTCAACACATCCTATTAAATGTGAATTCTCTTCCAAGAGAGCACCTGTAGGTGTACATTAAGTTGTAGTAGGTAGATTATGAGTATGTGTGGTATAAGACTAAAATTCATGGATGTTGATTTATAGTATAATATTTAAAGATGAGGAGATTTAAATAAATTTAAAAAAATGATAATTAACCTATCTACACCATCTAAAACCATTACAAAATCATGGGGGTCCTACAAATAGTGGAAATATGCCAACAACATAGAATGGGACTAGTTTACAAATTTGAGGTGATTGGATCTTCAAATAAAATACAAAATTTAAAAAAAGGATGGCTAAAATATGATATGAGATTAAAATTAATTTGGAATCAATCATAGTATCTTGTTTATATGGACTTACTCAAACCAAGGAAAAACCTATAGGGTACATAGATTAGTAACCAAACTAGAAAGGTCAACTTCTTAGGGATAGTTCATAAATCTTAGATCACCATTCATCTACAAAAAAACATAAAATTTAATATGAATTAGTATATAATAGACCCTTAAGATAATTTTTCTTGAAACATCCATGGCTGACTATACCAAATACAAACTTGAAGACTTCTTTTGCTTGCTAAGCCTAGTAGAAGGAGAGATAAGAAATTTTCTTCATTTTTTTAATATTATGATCATAATTATCACTGAAGAAAATGTTTATAATACCAAGGGACACTCCTAAAATTTCCTCAACTATAGAAATCCATACAAGTTCATACAACTCAAGATAACTCCTTTTATAAAGAAAATTACCTCTTTTTCTAAATAACCTACCATTTCTTAGTTAGTAATAGTTAATTAAGACATAATAGGACACATGGGGTGTGAAATAATCCATTTAAACCTTAAAATTTCCATACGAGGCTGCACAACTCATTAAATTCCCCTTTTTTGACCTCAAAATGATTCCTAAGATTAAAAGGATTGAAATGACTAAGGACCAAGGCTAATATAACATTAAATCACATAAATTAACCTATAATAAACCTCATGAAACAAAATTAAACTCATAATAAACCTATAAATATGAAGTTTTTTCCTACAAGGGTCCCAATTTGACTTACAAGGTCAAATTTGGTCAATAAATTAGTGACTCATAAGGGTAGTATGCCTACTATACTAACTAGACTAGTAACCTTATCATTCCATTGATATTAGGGAGTAATATTAAGTTTTAAACACACAAGAGGAATTTTACCATTGACAAAAATATAGAACAAGACAAGATAACTAATTACATCAACAACATAAACCAAATGACACACACAAAACAAAGCAAACAGACTAATAAGACACACATGTGCTCAAAGCACTTACAAAAAATAGGAAGAAAATAACATTATACTACTAAAAACTAAACATACCTCCCTCCTAGATCAAATGGAAAGTTTAAATCCTTGTTTCATGACATGAAGGATTTAGTGAGACATGTAGCCTTTTGTCCTTTAGCATTAATGGTTCCGTCTTCTTTATGGTGTTTTCCAACTTTATTAGCATGAGGTTCAATGGGAACCAAACAAATCCATATAGGTTGACTATAGAAATGGACTATTATTTGATATAAATAGTCTCAACCTTCTCATGTACTTGACCTTTTATGTGCAAGTTTGAAAACATGATAGTCCTCTCATCTTTTCTCTCTTCCTTGGCATAATGTGCTTGATGTTTGGAATCACCAAACTCTCCTTCACCATGTTCCCACATTTTTTAATGTGTTTTTACCTCATATGGTATTATTTAATTTATTTTAGGTACAAAAATATCTACCTTGAAATCATTATCTATGTTTACAACTTCAAGTACATTAATATCATTAAATGTCTTCATGACAATAGGTTCTTGACCAGCAAAATAAACTTCATCTTTATGTTTGATTGAACACTCAATATCATGTTTAGATTTATCAAAAAAATTGTCATTAGATATGAAATATTTTGTATAATAAAATAATTTACCCAACCTATGAAATTCCTTACATATGGCATTAAACTTCCACCATAAATCTTCTTCCTCATGAATACCATCTTCAAGAGTTATTTCCTATACCTTGGTCTCATGAGAATATCTTAGGACTTCCACTTGTTGACAGATGAATTGAAAGTGTTCTCCATATTTTATAGGACATTACACTTCATTCTTGATATGACCATCCACAACTTCATGATCAAACATGGAGTCTTTTTCAAATACCTTTTTTCTTCATGTCTTGACCACATTCTTCATGGACACACATTCCCTCAAAAATAGAGGCCTTAGAGTCTAATTCATGGACACATATTCCTTCAAATATTGATGCAAAAACTTGTTAATTTTACTTTTGTTCACCAAGGGGATTCCTTATGGTGATTTCTTCCTCATAATTACTCATGAGGTCTTCTTGATCATCCATGAATTGAGCTTTCTCTTCTTCACTTTCTTCTCTCAAGATAGGCTCGTTCTCAAGAAGGGGTGAGGTGGAAAGGTGATGGATAGGATCATGGATTTGAGGCAAAGGATCTAGAATATGAGATGTTGTGGAAGGTTAAGGATTTAGAAATGGAGGTGTAGTAGAAGGTGAAAGAGTTGGAGATAGAGTGTGGGATGAAGGAGATAACTTGGGAGTGGATTTGGGAAAAAGAAGAGCACAAATAATCACATAGGGAAATGAATTATTGGGCTGATTATATGGGGGAAAAAATACATAATAACAAGATACACATTACCAATGATATCCTTATGTATAGTCTATAGAATCATCTGATTTCATATGACAAGATTGATAAGATTACTCTTGAGGCTGATAGGCATCATAGTATGAATCGTAAGGCTCATATTGGGACTAATAGAGAGTTTTTTCTTGATAAGTTTCTTGGTAGGAATTCTCATAGGATTTCCCAACAACATGGTGTCCATATGAAGAGGGAAATGAAGGGTTATAGGGCTACCATGGCTCATAGGATTGATAGCCATTTTGATAGGACCATTGAGGGGTAAAATGTGGTTCATAACAAGGCTGATAAGAAGATTAATGATAGGATTATTGGACATAGCTATCCATATCAACCTCATATGTCAAATAAAACACAAAAACTGATAAAATTTTTCAAATAGATATACCTTGGATACTTACAACTAGAAGTTATCACTTAGAGTTGCCATTAGTGTTAGCTTGATTGCTTCCAAAAGCTGATTGTTAAAAGACAACACCAAAAGTCTTTCAACCTCTTGTACTAAGAGTCCCACCGAGTGTGACTAAAAATATTATCATTTGTATTTTCACACTTTAAGGAGATGTCTCAACTCTCCTCATCTAAGTGGCATAATTGAAACACATCTAAGATATGCGTAAGCCTAAGATGAAGTAAATTTTTAGATAGGGATAACTCCCTTGATTTACCACTTTGGATCACTGCTACACCTAAAATTTATGGTGTGGAAAGGAAGATAGAAAATATAAATCAAACTATCCTAAGGGAGGTGATATACTAAATAATTTGATGACTTCCAACTAGCAACATGTTAGACATGAGAACAAAGGACTAACCAAGCATACACTTTTCCAATCTAAGCCTCCTCACGTCAATGTTTCATTATGAGGCTATGGATGAATGTGTAAGGCTAGGAATAATAGACAAGAGTCCTTGAATGGAACTAGTAAGTAGACTAACTCACTTAACCTTGACATTTCCTAAAAAACTTCACATGACCTGCAAGAAGAAACTACAAATAGGTGAGAGGATGAGATAACATGTTAAAGAATCCATAGTCTTCACTAAGAAAGATCAATAATCAAATTAAAAATAATATGAATAGTTATTAAAGATTTAAAAATCATTAGTATTATTGATCAAATGGTTTGAAAATGAGAAAGGCTTTGCCATACTCAAGTGGAACAATAGTTATAATGGCAAAAATGGCTAGTTTTTATAGAACTTGAGGGAGAGAGGAGAAAAAATAAGTCCAAGGGTCATAGGGACACTTTAAAATATAATAAAGGAGTTACCTATTCATTATAATATTATGTTGTATGCACCATATAAGGTTGAAAGAGACAAGTGGCCATATAAGGCATGAAACTGATGAAAAGTGGCATGAAAATTCTCATTTTGGCTCATAAAACTACCTTCATGATTTGGATCTTTTTGAACATCCAAAAAATAATTATGGATAGGTATGATTATTATAATAAGAGGTTATTCTTTAATACATGCCTCTCCATGCACTGGTTATAGTCATAGCCCTCTAAAATCATCTAAGGATTAGCCATCATCATCTACAGTAAAAAAACTATTCTTTCCCACACGTTGCAAACTTATCCTAAAAAATGGATTTGTTTTTCCATGATAATATATTAAAGGTAGTGGATAACACTTATAAATACCCTCCATGGCCTTAAAGGCATCAATCACACCTTATAATTAGCTCACTTGAAGTTTTCCTCCCTTCTCACTAGCTTGGTCTGTATGCCAGTTTTGACTGGCTAAGATGAATTATCTAGTTGAGGAACTTATAAGTTTTTAAAGTCATGAAATTAATATGGGGAAAGTATTAATATTTCCCTCCATGTGATTGTAACCTCTTGAAACCTTATAGAACCTATAAAACACGTAAAAAAGTCAAGAAAACCCTATTTTGTACCCTAGCCATACAATTTTGTATAGATAAAAGTATGGGGGGGGGGTGGGTATCCTATCTAAGTATTATACAACCTAAAATCACAATCATAAAAAAACTATTTCATTAGAGTAGCTTTCCGTATCCATTTCTCTAAACTAGTCAATCTAAGGGTTTAGTAAGGGTGTAGGCCTATTTTACCCTCTTAAGTTTCATTCATAAATATAGGACATTAAAATTTAAAAAAAAATACAAAATACATTTTTTTAGGACCTATTATAACTCCTCTAAACTTCTTTTTCCCACATTCAAATCGTCAAGAGATATGTGAGCTTCCAAACCTCTCCTATCAAGCTTGTTTTCACATTTTTCACAAGTCTAAGTTTTCTTTGGGATAAAAATTGATTCCCCTATAGATTATATAACTTTCACAATATTTATCAGGTCTATTATTATCCCATAACCATTATATTATATGCTATAATACTCACTTCATGTTAAAAATTTAAGTGACTCCCCATTTGGCTTTTAGGCCTAGTCATGCCTAGTAGACATGTCTGCATCTTAAATCCCAAAATGGGTTATCATAGATATGTTTACAAAAAAGAGATTTAACACATATTAAATGAGTCTACATACATTTATTGGTACATTTTAACCCACTAATAACGTTGGTAGTGGCATTGGACTCTCATTTGGTCTTTAGGACTAACCTTGCCCTAGTAGGCTTGACTGCAACCTAGCCACCTAGACAAATTTATTTCATTTCACCATTTTTTTATTGGTTTATATTATTTTTATAGATTTTATACAACCTATAAAACCTTATATAAATGTTACCTTATCTCTTGATGCACTCTTGTCATCCCATCTCTCCAAACTTGCCAGTTTATGTATGAGGGGAAGTGCCCTCTGTCTGAGACAAAATAGAGGGAACTTCTCCTATTTGTATAACCCAAAAAAAGGTTTTATGGTATTATTAAATTATTAAAAAAAATTATACAAATTTTCATCTCCTTAATATGTCATTTTACCTTTTAAAATCCTTAATTCCCAAGACAGACCGTATGTGGAGATAGACTGTGCATGATCTACAATGTAGATTGTGGTTTTCTTGTTTAGAGTTACTTATCTATTCTATATACATAATTAGAGATAAAAAAGAATATAATGAAAATAATTAATGGATTAAAATATTAACTTATTCCTCTAATATATCATATACCCCTCACATATCTTGACTCAATCAAGACTGAGTATAATTTCTTGATTATGTTTCTTATTTTCCCCTCTCAAGAATGACCCCGATAGGTGTCTAGAATGATTTTAATTTAGATATATTTATTAAATATATTAATAGAGTAAAAAATTATAATTTTACACTTTATTTAACTCACTTTTCCCATTATTAACACTTATACACTCTCAATCACCAAACTTACTGTCTAACTCAATTACAACAAATTATGCTTTTTTGCTTTGGAGGGGGGGTCACCTATAGGTGAACATGTGTGTTTTAGATTTGTAAATATGCCTATAAACATATAATTAGTACATTATAATAATTTTACACCTATTCTAAACCATTTTTTTTCATCTCCATGCTATATCCTCATCAAGAGGCCCAAATTTTGCTCTTTGCCCCTCATAGTCAACTATGGTTGACTATGTGGGGTCCTATAGGTGTAAATATATGATTTAGGATTTGATTTATGGTTTGGAAATCATAATTTAAGTTATATACACCATATATAATATACTAATTCATTATATTATTGGAATGAGGTCTATCCTTCAAGGTGTTTAGCTCAAACTTTATGATAATCTACAACTAGCCTATAGGTTGCATTTGTGATGAAAAAGGGACCCTGTAGGTGTGATTTAAGGACAAAACCCTAAATATATTTTTTTACCTAATTATATTAATGTTAATGGTGTTTTTCTGACTCCATCAGTTCATTAAAACATGACAACATGCTTTTTTTGCTTCCTAAGGCATCAATGATCACTCTAAAGGTTTAAAACGTATAGATGGCACTGTTGGAACTCTATGTATAAAAGTGCAATTTTGGACTTCTCAAAAAATGATCTCCATTTCTAATCTTCCACAAAAACATTGAAAGGTAATACTCATGTTATTAGAATAAAAATAAAACTTACTTATATGCATCCAAAGTCTTATCAACCTTGTTAAAAGATATCTACAAAATGTCAGGGATCTCTATTTTCACTCTTTAGGGAAAATGTCCCTGAATATTGTCTCTTCCTACTAGAAGGTGATATTAAAATTTACAAAGTCATGTATAAATTCAAAAATTCATATTAGGATCCATTTAACATATTAGGTATTTATGATGAGTTTCAACATTGTTTAATGTTCTCTACACATGGACCTTTATTCTCTGTCAGGCTACCTGTAGGAGGTTACTCTCATATCTATAGATAGTGAAGATGAATATTAGTAGTGATCATTGAAAAAAAATTTAACACATCTTATTCAACTTTAAATTCTCTTTGAAGAGATCACCTATAGGTTCATATTGAGTTGTAGCAAACAGACTATGACTATGTGTGGCATAGGACTACAATTCATGGGATGTTGATTTGGAGGATAATATTTAATGGTTAGGGGATTGATAATAATTTGAAAAAATGATAATGAACATATATACACCCTTTTAAACCGTTACAAAAGCATGGGGTTCCTACAAATAGTGGAAACATACCAACAACATAGAATGGGACCAGTTTGAAAACTTGAGGTGATTGGCTTTGAAAATCAACTCTTAACTTGAAAAAAATATCAAAAAAATGTGAGGGGAGAGTAAAAGACCTATGGAATCAATCACATTATATATTTTGTACATATTTTCTCATACCAAGGCAAAACCTATAGGGTGCACACATTAGTAGGAAAACTAGAAAGGTCAACTTCTTAGGGATAGTTAATAAAGCTCATACCACCATTCCTCTATAAAAAATATCAAATGGAAGCTCACTGATTGTATAATACACCCCTGAGATTATTTTTCCTACAACCTCCATTATCGATTATACCAAGTACAAACTTGAAGACTAATTTTGGTTGTTAAGCCTAGTGGAAGGAAAGATAAGTAGGTTTCTTCATTTTTTTTATCTTCTTATCAAATTGATCACTAAAATAAGTTTTTAGAAGAACAAAGGAGAATATTGAAATGTACCAAACTTTAAAAGTTTGTACAAGTCAATAAAACTCAAGAAAACTCCTATTTTTTAAAGAAAACAACCTCTTTTTCTAATTAACCTACCACTTTTTAGTTAGTAACAGTTAATTAAGACATAAGAGGACACATGGGGCATGAAATCATCCTTTTAAACCTTCACACTTCCCTATGAGGCTATAAAAATCATTAAATTCCCCTTTTTGACCTCAAAATGATTCCTAGGACTAAAAGGATTAAAATGACTAAGGACCATGGCTAATATAACATTAAATGACATCAATTAAACAATAATACACGTCGTGACACAACATTATAATCTTAGTAAACCTATAAAGATGAAGTTTTTTCCTGTATGGGTCATAATTTTAACTGTAGGGTCAAATTTGGTCAATAGGAACCTCAGAGAGGAATTCATGTCTAAAATATGTAGCTAAAGGTAGAAAATGTAGTGGAATCCCCATCATGCTCTTAGAAAAATCATAAGGGTGAGATTAAGTTGGATGGTACAATCCATACAAAGGGAGTTAGAGCCAAATATCTTAGCCAATGGTAGAGTCCTTAGTGGGATTGAAATAAGTGGCATTGGTTTGTAAATCAAGTTCCTGGGATTTATGAATAATCACAAAACCCCTAGGTGGTCTTAAGCCCTGTACAAACCCCATAAGCTTAGCTACAGGCATATGTATGAAAAATTTAGTCTAGTTGTGATATATTGAGCATGGGGAAAGGTTTTCAAATGTCTATTAAGCATACTAAACTCCTATAAGCATGTTCTTGTAGTACTTTCAAGGATAGATCAACACCCAATCTCCCTTGGTTGATATATTAGAGGTTATGTATAAGATTTTATTTATTTCACGAAGGAATAATCATTAAGAGGATAAATTAAAAGTTTCCATGCTTTCCCCATGTTCCTCAAATAATTCATTTGGTCACCTTTTAGTCATGATAAGTATCCTTCAATTTACTCAATCCTCAACATGTGAAAGAAGGAAACACAATTCAAGCATGACTTAACTTGTTCCTTTAAAAATTCTATCTTTGATGAAATTATATGAATGATGTAGTTTTAAGGTGGCTAGAGTGATGTATGCGTGTTGGGGATATCCTCTCTTATTGGGCCCATATTTCATTAAGGAATCTATGCCAACATGATAGACACCTTGGCATGAGGTAATCACTTGCGTGATGATTTTTATTTTTGGTATCTTGGTATCGTGATGAAGTTTTTTCCTGTATGGGTCATAATTTTAACTGTAGGGTCAAATTTGGTCAATAGGAACCTCAGAGAGGAATTCATGTCTAAAATATGTAGCTAAAGGTAGAAAATGTAGTGGACTCCCCATCATGCTCTTAGAAAACTCACAAGGGTGAGATTAAGTTGGATGGTACAATCCATACAAAGGGAGTTAGAGCCAAATATCTTAGCCAATGGTAGATTCCTTAGTGGGATTGAAATAAGTGGCATTGGTTTGTAAATCAAGTTCCTGGGATTTATGAATAATCACAAAACCCCTAGGTGGTCTTAAGCCCTGTACAAACCCCATAAGCTCAGCTACAAGCATATGTATGGAAAATTTAGTCTAGTTGTGATAAATTGAGCATGGGGAAAGGTTTTCAAATGTCTATCAAGCATACTAAACTCCTATAAGCATGTTCTTATATTACTTTCAAGGATAGATCAACACCCAATCTCCCTTGGTTGATATATTGGAGGTTATGTATAAGAGTTTATTTATTTCATGAAGGAATAAATCATTAAGAGGATAAATGAAAAGTTTCCATGCTTTCCCCATGTTCCTAAAATAATTCATTTGGTCACCTTTTAGTCATGATAAGTATGCTTCAATTTCCTCAATCCTTAACATGTGAAAGAAGGAAACACAATTCAAGCATGACTTAACTTGTTCTTTTAAAAATTCTATCTTTGATGAAATTATATGAATGATGTAGTTTTAAGGTGGCTAGAGTGATGTATGCATGTTTGGGATATCCTCTCTTATTGGACCCATATTTCATTAAGTAAGGAATCTATGCCAACATGATAGACACCTTGGCATGAGGTAATCAATTGCGTGATGATTGTTATTTTTGGTATCTTGGCACCAATTAGAGTAATCAATGCACATTTTATACTATTTAGTAGGTGGTTATCTAGCACCTAGATATTTAGGGTATCCTGTATGAGTGGAAACATGTGTCAACCACAACACAAATGGTACAAGGTGATGGAGATGATGGAATGATCAACAAAGGATCCATCTCAGCACATGGTGTACACTCTTCACCCTAGAAAAGAGATGTTCTTATGCACTATAAAATCATGATTGAACCAATGAAGTGATGATTCAAATTAGATGTAGAAAATATTTACAAAATTGGTTTTGGATATTATTTTATGGATGTTATTAGTATGAGAAGTAGTATGGATGTAAGTAAGGCTCTAATTGTATATGCCCAAGCTCACTTGTGAGCCTCTTAGTAGTTAAGTAGTAGAATGTAGGTTTTAATTTGTTGTTTTCATAATGAAATATATACTCTATTTTTTATGAGATTTAATTAATGAGGAAGAATGGTTACAGTAAATATGGTGCTTCTAATTTGAATGCCTTTCACTTTTCTATTGAAATGTGTAATGAATATACTAGTTATAATGTAGTAATCTCAATATAATAATGTTGTTTACAAGATTTGGGTTTATGTCATTAATTATTTCCTTATGCTAAGTTATGTTGTCACTATACTCTATAAATTATCCTATGTATAAGGAGAGTGATGCACCTAAGTTTTGATACCCTTGCTAAGAAGTGCTAGCCAAAACATGGACACTTGATGTAAAGCATTCCATTGACCCCTCAAATCACTTAAATGATGATAAGCCTATTGAAACAAAGGCTTATTCCATAAATACTATAGAACCAACCTGGTATAGGCTTGTGCCCCTATGACTATAACTAGTCACCCAAAATAGGTTTTTACATATAAACCATCAGGCTTAGCCTAGACAAGGCTTGCACTAATGAATCTAAAAAAAGCATATGTTGAAACGAATAAATCTTCTAAGTGAAATCTTATTCCATGGCACATCTAAACCAATACAAGCCCTAGTTCTTTCTTTTTTGTGCTTTGAGTGAGTGCATAAGGATTGTGCCTTATGTGAATTAATGCCAATGAAGTTGAGTGATAAATGTTGAGCACTATGGGAATATACTATATCTATTACTAGTTGTAATGAGTCTAAAAATGACTTGGATAACTAAATAAGTGCCTCACTTGATGAATTAAATCCATTTTCTAAAACCTATAATATTTCAACAAAATAATTCTCTGACCCTCCCTTGATAATATCAACCACTGGTTGCAATAGGTGGAAGATATATTCTCAATGAAACATCTAACCTATAGAGGACACAAGCCAATAAATTGGGTTCAAAATAACCTCTATGATGCTCTGTAAGAGTTTTTTTTTATAAATTTATTGATCATGTGTACTGATGGTTGGCTACCTAAGTGACCCATAGAAGACAAATATATGAATAATACCTTGAGTGGACAAAAGAGTACTTTGAGAGAATTGAGACTCTATATTCCACTTAGATGAGAGTAGTAGACAAATGGTGTCAAGGAGTGATAAACAATTACATGTTTTAGTTCACTATTTCCACACACTCCTACCTTGAGGAAGTAGAGTATCAATTTTTGTGCAAACCTAGAGGCACATTTATGAAATAGTTTAGTGCATATCTCAAGAAACTAATGGTGGATTATAGATTTGAAACTTTGAGAATGGAAGGGTAGATTAATTTTGTGTATGAAAAGCACAAAGGGGGACAAGGGGATGTGTAGATGAAGTGCAATGGAAGGGGATGATCATATTGACACTTGAGAGCTCAAGAGATAAAATTATAACAAGATAAGGGTTAGGTTGATGGAAGATTTGTAACTTATAAGTGTTGAAAGAACTCATAATGAGTAAGAAGGGCATGGGGAAGGAACTATTAAAATACAATAACATGAGAAGAGAAACAATGAATCAATGGATCAAGCTCAATAGTTGATGGGTATAGAATGCACTAGTTCCTTATAAAATTTGGTAACTTAAGATATGTCAAATGTGCCTACCAACTTTAAACTTATGATATATGCTTATGCACTGGATCCCCCATGAGAAGAAAGAAGAGTTATAAATGACCCTATTTTTAACATAAAATTTTACCATTTTAGAGGATTCGAGTATAATTTTATGATTGAACAAAGTTATTCCATATGAGGAATTGATAAAGGATTCCTCTAGACCATTTGATGCTAGCTCACCATAATAGAACATGATCACAATCAATCAAACTCAACCAATGTTAGATTTGTAGACTAGGCAATAGCCTATAAGAAGTGGTCCATAAAAATAAGTCACTAGTACAATGTGATCATCATCTTTAGTGACAACATAAATAATGGGGCCAATGCCTAATCTAAAGGCTAGAGGCATTGGAAGACCTACACCTCGATAGACATCAAGGGACAAGTGCCTCAGATACTAGTTACACCCCCATAAAAAATTTACTACAAAATGGGCATGTAATTGAGTAAATACCGTGGTATAGAGAATAACATATAACATGTGATAAAGTATGAATTATAATGGTATGCATGGGGCATAACTCAATCAGAGCATAAGTCAACCTAGTTTTTGAGCACTTTATTGGATCATGCCCATACTTGGTATAGGAAGTTTGACCCTAACTAGGCTATGATAGTTTATGAAATCTTGAAGGAGGCAATCCTTAAATAATTTGACTTCCTATAATTTGAACAACAAAGCATTACTATAATGAAAGAGAATACACATGGAATCTCTAAAATAATATGCTTATATGATGCAAGATATAAAACCCTCCTTCTAAATCTTCCTTACGACATTCATCCCTCACATCATGCATAATGTTTGATTAGAGGATTTTTAATACCATTTAAAAGAGTTATTTCCATGATGACATTTGTAGATCCTCATGAGGTGATTCAATCCATGCTCAGAATGGAGTCAATTATAAGTGTTGATACTAGGATCAACCTATTTATGGAGGCATAAATTACATCAGTGGCCTCCCAACTCCAAAATTTTATTGCTATCCCATCTCAAGATTCTCAAATTATATTATGGTGCATCGAATACAAAGTGGAAGGCCATAACAAGAAAAAATACCCTCAAAGGAATGTGCACACATTATTTCTTAGCTATGAAGTCTATAAAGAGGCATATGATGTTTGTAATTTCCCACTATTGCAATGTACTAGCTAGGTTAACACAACCAAATATTTTTAGTTGTGTGACACCTATACCCATATAAAAACTAATTATTGAGTGATTGATGAAATATTAAAAAACATGGAAAGAGGTGCAAGGCAGGACACTACAATAGTCAGAGGGAAAGCTAACCAAGGAAATGAAGGCTATGGATAAGTAAATATGGGTTTTAAGATATAATGAGGTGATATAGACTGAGGTGGAGGATACAGTGGTGGGATGTTCCCACCCCACTCATGTTACAAGTGTGGCTTGATATAGCACTATCAACACAACTATGCTACACATACAACATGTGGGTATTGTTGAGGATATCATAAGGTTGATAAATTCCCTAACTTATACAAGAAGTTAACCCAAAGAAGACTTGGTGTAGATAAGGGCACTAAAATGATTATGCATGAGATGAAAGTGAACAATTGGACTCTAAAGGTATAATTAACCCATGTGAATATATTCAAGGTGAAGGTGACTACTCATAGTAGATTTACCACTCAACTACTAGTTGTGCCTATACTAGAGTTTTGCTTAGATTATGGAGAAAAGAGTCACATTGAGTGTATAACATTGCCTAAAACCAAAGTTGTGCCTTACATAGACCCTAAATTCCAGAAAGATATTTTTTGGTAGGCTATGAGCATCATTCAAAACCTATAGGGTGAGCTCCAACTAGTATAGAACCTAGAGGCATAGGATTTTGCCTCCCATAATAAAAAAATATAGTCAGGAGCCTAATATATAATAATTAATATAGATCCTATGCCTCTTATAGATAGAAGGGATGCTACCCCTATTGAATTAATTATTTTTTCAGTATGTAGGGTAGAATCTAGTTGAATTCTTTGCACCATGTATGGAAAGGGTGTGAGAAGTCAAGTATACACAAAATGCAAAGTAAGATCAAGAAATCCTTGTGAATGACACTATTTATGGATGGTCTGTATATGATTTCCTCACAGACATAGACATTGAGGTCAATATATTAACCAAGAATGTGTGGGAGAAGATGGGTAGGATAGCCTTGAGACCTTTCCCTCATGTAATTTTCATGGCTAACAAGACTAGGATGCATCCCATCAAAATTTTTAAAAGTTTAGTTATAGACATCATGGGAATCAAATTATATAATAACTTTGAAGTAATTGAGTTGGTAGAATAATACACCTACCTAGTGGTTTTTAGAAGGCCTTGGTGCTATGCAAATAATGAAAACATGTAATTTAAGAGGCATTACATGACTTTTTAAAATGGAAAGGAGAGAGTGTCTATCCTCCTATCAATTGACCAAGGACCCCCTATGTTGAGAGTGTGGACCTTGTGGACCTCAAAGATGAGATCAACCACATATACAACATTATGGTGCAAGGTTATGAAACTCTCCACCCTAATGACCAAGGAAAACTTTCTTGGGAAGATGGAAAATCAACCTTAGACACCACCAATGTTTCTTATGATTTATGGGTTGAATAATCTAATGATACCAATAGATTAAGGTGTCATTTAGTTCATGTAAAGGCACAAAAACCAATAAATATAGGTTGGGTCTAGATTGATCACACTTATAAGAGGTAGGTCTCATGCACCAAAAAAAAGAGAAAGATATTATTTTTCCTAAGTAAAGGTAAAATTACAATGCTTCCAAAATATGAGGGGATAAATCCATTATAATAATATGTCTATGACCTTGAATCATGCATCCTTAAATAAGTATATAGAATTGGTGTACCAGTGTATACATTATAGAGCACTGCGACTTAGTGGTGGGCAGTGAAAGACCTAACTTTCCAACATGGCAAGATGTGAAAGTAACCATATGCACTAGATTAAATAAGAGTAATGAGAAATTATAAATTTAAGTATACTCTCATGACTTTGACCCTATAACACATGTTCACTTATGTAAAGAAACATAGATTGATTGTGGTGTAAATTACCCAAGGAACTTATGGGTGTATGCTTTATATAGAACCTTAAAGATGTGGGTATGATCATGTTATGTTGTCAATGAGGTACACCATGATATAACCAATTGGGATGTCCTTAATTATAATTTCATGCACACCTCATTTTCCTCAAAAAATCTAGAATTGATTGAGCCACCATAAATAATTCGACTAGTAGTGTTTGACGATATTGCAATCCTAGAGGTGTTCCTATAATACATGTTTGGGGAAAAGGGTTTGGCACTCCCAACTTTATTTGAGGATCAATCAATCAATAATTAATTGAGTGATGAAGATGATGATACTTGGAGGGAAGGAAATTGGATAAAATTTATAAGCAAAAAGATCTAATGCCCCAAGTGGTAGATAACACCCTCGATGAAGAAGACCCTACTCATCTTCACATAGAAATAATTGAGGGTAGTAGGATATTTTAGGACTCACATTAGGAAAGGAATAAACCCTACTTATTTCCACTTGAAACTACTAATGTAGAAATTAGCTCTGAAGGGGAACCAAAGATGGTTATTCTAGGTGCATATTGGTTTGATGTAGAGCTAACATGCATTATGGATCTCCTAAAGGAGTTATAAGATATGTCCCTCAAAATTACTAATAAATGAAGGGTCACCTAAATAAAATTTAGGTGATGTTTGTGATTGAAGAAAATAAACATGCCTCCTTATGGCCCTCAATACCAAAACCCATAATCTAGTTCTAAATGAATTCATAAGCTTATTATCATAGTTTAAGGTTTATTACCATGGTTTAAGGTTTTTTAGGACTCCTAAGTTTCATTTTCTCCCTTAAGATACTTGGTTCACTTAGCCAAATGATTTTAGCTTATTGAGTACCTAGATGGGAATGTTTAATGTCTTATTAAATGGTCTTGAATGGGGAGTTACAATCCACTTGAGGTCTCCCAAAATAAATATTATATGTAATGACTTCATTAGGTTATTTTTAACCTCATAATGGGATCTATATTTTATAATTATAACTTCAAAATGAATATATAATGTACTTATATGTTTTAGTCCTCATACAGAATCCTATGTATGAAAGTAAGACCAAAATTTTGCACAATTCCATGAAATTCATTTGGAACCATGAGAGAGTAATACCAATTAAGTTTGGACAATATTAAGAAGCCAATAATGTAGTTTATAAGGTTAGGTTCAGGCCCAACTTTTAAAAGTTCCCCAAAATCACCACTTATAGCTAAACCTAGGTAGATGCAAGAAAAAGATACATATTTATGAATATAATTAGGTTTATTAGTTTCCTATCATGGTGTTTAAACCATTATCTTTCTCATAGAATTGTATAAGGACTCCAATTGCAATCAAATGTCTCCAATCTTCACCTATAAGATGGTAGTCTAGTTTCCTTCAATATTGAATATAGGATTCCACATATAGTTAGGAGCTCAAAAAAATTATTAGGTTATAGAGGTTATGTTATTGAAAGTAAAAGGGATATAAAATAATGACTAAATAGGATAACCAACATGACCCTCTAACTCTACATACATAGTTGGCCTAATGCATTCAAGTTTACGTAGTCAATATGGGATACGTAGTTGGTCTGAATGATGAAGATAAAAATCTATGTGAAAAGGACCCCATAGTAGTGTTATTTATTATATATTTCATTTAATATTTTTTAATATAGATTAAATTTTAAGAGAGTTATCTAGGCCTGACTGAGCATTCATAACACATAGACTTGTGTGTATGGCTATAAAGTGTGTTTGATTGCAAGGTATAAGAGAGAACCTAGTTCAAATAAGTTTTTATTAACTTTGAATCAAATTTCATTTAGTCATAACTCCATTAACATTGATTAAATAAGGAAACAAGATCACTTAGGTATTTATCACCAACTAGCCCAAACATCAAGTATAGGCCAAGGAAGGTCGTAGAAGACCTAAAAAATAAAAATGACAAAGGTGGGGTATGAACCAATGTAATAATATGAATAATGTTGGGTTTTAATGTATCAAAATGATAAAAAGTCCTAAATGCACTGTATTTACCTACAAATAACATTGTTCTTTGAAGATTAGTTTAGGCCTATAAGGCCTAAAACCCTACTTAAACCATTAAAGCCCAAACTCCATTCATGTGACATATTAAGTTCCCTAGGTAGATATAATACCATAAAAAGATGCATGATTTTGTTATAGGTCTTGATAAATGTGTTATAGGTAGGAGAAGTTAGGTGAAGTGGCAATTTGGTCTAAGAGCCCTCCTCGATTTCTATCACCCTAGTCTACTAGTTTGAGTTACTAATTTGAATGATCATATATTACATGATAAGATGCATGAGACCTAGTGAAATTAGGTGAAGATAGGGACACCTATTAAATTTTCATCCATTATGGAGAGATTTGGTTTTTGGGGGAATCTCTATGAATAATCCTTAACACCGTGAGCATGCCCAAAATGCTTACTAAAGACCTAAAGGCTACCAAATTTTACTTATAATTTACCATACAAGGTGTATGGGATAAGGATATGTTAGGGAAATTTTAGGGTGTATAAATACTCAAAATTAATTTCCTTAAGTTTTCATTCTAAGGTGTGTTCTTTATGAACCATCATTAAGATGGTAGGCCACTCTAAACCATTCCAAACCCTCATGGAGGTCCTATTGGACAATAAACTCTTCTTGATGATTTAAGTTACCATGAGACACCATGAAAAAATCATGAAGACACCTATATGTCATGTACTCCCTCTTTACACAAAAAAAATTTGCACATGTGAGTCAAAATATGCAAGAAAATGGCTTTTAAGGTCTAGTTTTGGGTCTATTTTCATAATTCCAAGCATGTTGCGGGTCCTGAGTGAGTATAAAGCCTCTTGGGTCTATAAAAATGTGAAATTATCACCAAAAAACCAATATTAAACTCCCACAGTAGTGAAGATAATCCTAAGAAGTAGACTTAAACTTAATTTTGGAGATAACCTTCATTTACATTTAGAATGGAGTGTTGTAGGCCCATTCACATAGTGATGAGACACTCAAAGGCATGAAAAGTAATTTAACAACATATTCAAGTCATTTCATCACTCACATTAAAGCCTCTAAGACATAGGTCTCTCTCCTATTAGGAGAATAATGCATTGAATAGGGATGAGAATGACATGGAGGGTAGCAACTATGTGAGTAATGGATAGGTTTGAACAAGTAACTACCTCTCATAATGTGTGTATAAACTTTATTTGCATTTCAAAGTGTGATGGAGTATTTTTAAGGTGCATGGCATATTCATGGGGTAAAATATAACCAAAAATAGGTCATTCACTAGACTTCTATGCCCAAGAGCTCATTTAAGGCCATTATATAGCCAAACTAGTGCATGGGAGGAGTTTTATAATTATTACTAATTATAATACATTTTTGTAATTGATTATTAATTGAATGATGGTCATCATGGAATCTTCTCCACACTTATATGACACATTATCTTGCTCTTCCCTTCACATGTCTTATAAATTGGGGATTCAAGAGTCATTATGTTCATCCATCTATTGGGTATGTGAAAGTGATGACCATTTTTATCTTCAACCTTGAGATAATAAAAGACTAATTCATCCTCTTTTATGATGGTATTATAGTGTGTTAATGTTGGTAAAATTTTCAAAAGTGGTTGATTATTATCCCTTTATAGGGCCTTATCTTCACTTAGGTATTAGTTTAGTGTCTTATCCAAGTTACATGGTGTGTGAGGTGTTAGTGACTATACTTGTAGTGAAAATTGATTGATAATACCTTGAATCAGGTCTCTAATTCATCATCCTTAGGTCATGGTTATCTATCATAGCATCCATGTGAAACACTAATGTGCAAGAGTCCTTGGAGAGAGTGTGTGTTAGCAATCAGTCTTGTTATATCTATATGTGTTTTTAAGGATCAAGTAGAGGACATAAAATATATTACTACATAACCTCCCATATCTTAGGTTTTTAATACATAATTATATTCATTTTAATTAACAATTAGGTTTAGGATTTGAGTCTAGATGATGCATTAGGGGAACTAACCCCAAAATTAGAGGTTCATCTCACTCAATAGGCTACCCACACCTAGAGGTAATCCCATTATATCAATTGGATGAGGCAGGTCTAAAACACCTTTACCTCAAGGGTGAAATCCATACTGATAATATTTTTTGGCATGTTGAGTGGGACCAAAATCCAAGCAAGTTGGAACAACTAACTACAGCATTTGGTGATCTCAAGGAGATTTAAATTCTTTTGTAGAAAAATAACCATCTTTCATGTCAAAAGTAGTTACAAGGTCTTCATCAAAAGTTAAGAAATCTAATTTTTTTGAATTATCCTTGGATTTTTCTAGGAGAAAGAGGTACCCTAGGTCTAATCCCTATCCTACACCCCCTACTTCTCCTAATCTTGATCAATAAAGTATTACTACGTCTCTTACACCTCCATTGGATAGGCATAGAAACCAAGCTTTTGTGACATTTAATGGTGTTAACCCTCTAAACCTTAATCAATTTAATTATATCCTTGCCTTTTCACTTAATATCATTTTACACATCATATGAGAAAAATCTACTACTCCTATTGAACACATTACAAACATAGCCAACCTTTATTTAGTACATAATGTGACTCAATAAAATGTATCAATGAGGCTACTAGCTTCTTCATTGATAGGTAAGATACTTCAATGATATATATGTATAACACCTTTATCTATCAACAATTGGAATGAGTTTGGTGAGTAACTATGCAAGGCTTTTTAAGATATAAGTGACCACTTATCCCTAGTGAGCAATTAACCACAATCAAAAGTGCTCCTTAAGAGTTTATGGTAGATATTGACTATATGTTTCTAAAAAAATTGGATAATATCCCAAAAATATTTAAACCCACTCCAAATTATGCCTTCTTATACTATTTGAGAGACCTCAATTCTGATGTATCAGTCATGATATAGTCCATGGGTGGGAACACACTACCTAATTTTTATGAAGTGGAAATAAGGGAAGAAAACTATCTCATATAAGTAGGCAAACTTAAAAAATTTCCCCTTATGCCTTTTTTCATAGAGATACAACCTTTTATTCCTACCATTTCCCCCATACCAATTCTAATTAACCATGAGTTGGTAGATGTTAGTTAGGTAAAGAGATTGGTTAAACTTGAAATGTTGCTCAAGGCACAAAGTAACAAGATAGTGGCCTTGGAGAGGTAGTATTTTCCACCTCATATACCATACTAATATACCTATCATGATCCATATCAATCTTATTATTTCAAAAATACTCCATATCAAGATAATTTATAAGTTTAATGGAAGATCAATCAAGGAAGGCCTTAGAATAGTTTCAATCTAAAGCTAGCACTACTAGAACATTAATTCCTAATAAAAACAACTATGCTCAAGGAGGAAAATGGTCTACCCAATCAAACCAAGTGAATTTTATTATCAAACTTATCTATGCATTAAAATCAAGCTCCTCCCATGAAAAATAGTAATTACTTCTACACAACACAAAGAAGCCCCTCTTATGAAACATGGAGAGACCCCTTTCATGAATCAATCTAAAATACCAAAAAAAAAGGTCTGTGGGTTAGGCACAATTAGATTCTACATTTTTCAACTTAAAAGATGGATAAAATTATTTTGGATAATGTATAGTCAATCATATTAGGGGTGCAACCAATGTGGATAGTCTCATGCATTAGAATCAAGCTAATTATAAATATCCTCCCATGAAAAAATAGTCTATGATTACCAATGTATAAGCAACTAAACATGCGGGATCCAGAAGAACGAATAAATACAATGAGAAAACACACAAAACATGAGAGGCAATATACAATTATATTCAACTCTTTACAAAGGAATCTAAAACAAAGAGGTGGCACTCTTTCTTCCACTTCGTGGGCTTACAGTAAACTTCCCTCCAGAGTAATCTTCTCTCATAGGTCACAACACACAGACCCCTTTCACCTCATGAATCAATCTAAAATACCCAAAAAACAAGGAGTGTGGGTTAGGCACAATTAGAGTCTACATTTTTCAACTTAACAATACAGCCCATGAGTCTCTCATATAGATCTCATGCATACACTAAAATTAGACGGGCGACTCAAAGACTCGAACTGGTCTTCACATGCAAACTCTACGTTCACTTCACTGATAGTCAATAGCAGTTCTTAGGTGACCGACGTCGGTCCCTACCCTCTTGGAGGTGACCGACACCAGCCGATCCTCTGCCGATGTCGGTTTCCCTTCTGCACCCCTGAATGTGGATAGTCTTATTGTGATACAAGAGATACCCAAAAGAAGGGCAATGAGTGGTGACTCAGACATTGGGATAAAAGATCCTTCATCTTATCAATGACCTCAAGGGCACACATGATTACCAATGTATAAGCAACTAAACATGCAGAATCCAGAAGAACAAATAAATATCAATGAGAAAACACACAGAACATGAGAGGCAATATACAATTATATTCAACTCTTTACAAAGGAATCTAAAACAAAGAGGTGGCACTCTTTCTTCCACTTCGTGGGCTTACAGTAAACTTCCCTCCAGAGTAATCTTCTCTCATAGGTCACAACACACAGCTAACACAAGCTGTTGTTCACCTCATTGCACATCTGTACAATCGAGTACACAATCATACTCCAAGTAGATCTCTCCATGATCCTGCTGATGTATTGCTGTCACCTTGGATCTAGCTTCCCCGCTGATCTCCTTTCTGACCCTTGCATCCATACACCCCTGTAGTACTATTGCTCTTAAGTTACAATCAAAGGTTACATATCCATCTACATCAACATTGTGGATCAGATGAAGAAGGTTAATGTCACCAGCCATACCAATGTCGACGCTAGGACAAATTAATTATTCCAGGGTATAAATCCATCATACCTCAATTCACTCAAGATTCAAGTAGTACTATTGCTCTTAAGTTACAATCAAAGGTTACTATCCATTACATCAACATTGTGGATCATAATGTCACCATACCAATGTAGGAAAAATTTATTATAGGTATAAATATATCCCCCAAGAAGAGTTGTCCAAATTTCACATCTCAAAACAACAAATGTAAGTCCTAACCAACACTAGTTAGCCTAGTGAGCCCCAACCAACCAAGGTAAGCAAACCCCCTCATTTACATATTTATATAATAATATGAGACTCATTAGTACATTATTTTATGATATATAGTGGGGATATTACATTTTTCATACCTAAATATATAACATAAAAGTTGGGGTTAATGTATGAGCCTAATTCTATGAGATTATTACAACTAGATGGGTCTCCTACTAAGACTATTTGTGTGCTTAAATATCTAAAACTCATCCTAGATACTTGTCCCAATTGTACCATATCTTAGGATGTAGTAGTTTTTGACCTTCCCCCTTACATTGCCTTATGTTTTTCTAGGGATTTCACTATCAAGATAAGATGCTACCTATCATTTGATTGATCTTATATGGTCTTTATAACTAGGTATGGAACCAAGGTCACCATCAAGTTTGAGCCTATATATAGGTTCCATTTAGATCTCTATATGCCTAATTTATTCAATGTCAAATATACTATTATTGATGAATATGATCACCCCAATGATCAATATCTAGTTGAGCCACTTGAGGGCACATCAGACCTACTTCTTGATGAGTGGGGGGAAGATAACCATGGTTATGATCCATATAGTAACATTGAAGAATAAAAATTGGGGCTATATTATATACATGAAATGGAGGAAATCATACCATCCCTTATAGATCCATGTCAAGACAATGATGAAGTATGGATTTTTTATTTTATTTTATGGTTCTAGGTGAAAGAATGGAAGTGGAGCAGGTGTCATGCTTATCTATACTTCTAAGCAAATATATTTTTTTCCATAAGAATCCAATTAATCTAAACATTAAACACATAATAATATGAGCCCCTCATTCATGGGATGTAATGGGAAAGGAGAAGAAGTATCAAGATACTATAATTCATGTGAGACATTAATTGGTAGTACATCAAGTGAGAGGATAGAATTCAATAAAAAAATTAATCTTAAAGGAATATAATCATAGGGTTTGGGACCTATTAGAAAACTTTGAGGCCTTTGAAATCCATTAAACTTCAAGAGAATCCAATCAAATTTTAGATAGGTGGAAGTTATAAGGGCTCAATATGACATTCCAAGTGAAGTTAAGAACATGAAGGGATAGCCATAAATCAAGGTAGTTTTTAGGCCCTCAATGCTTGATAATGAAGTTATCTAGTATGTCTTTGATATATGTTTATTTTCAAAAGAGAAATAATTATACTCAAGGAACAAAGGTAGACTTCAACAATAGTATGGTGACCATATTGTTTAATTGAGGAAAAAAAACTACTGAAGGGATTAGTGACTCTTGGAAACATATTCAATGAAGATGATCAATTAAGGAGAGATAAAGTTAGCATGTCAACCAAGGAAAATCACTATGAGATGGTCACCATCTGTAAGGATATGTTTCTAAAACTAGGAAAAGTGAACACAAGAGAAGAAAGGACAACCTCCATAGAGTTGTGTAAATAATTTTTAGACATTTTTTACTTAGGAATGCAATTATTTGAAGGGGTTTTACCCTAATTTATCTCATCATACTATAGAATTAGAGGAAATCTCTAAACCTATGAGGTAAAAGCAAAGATTAGTTAACACCAAGTTTGAACTCCTCATTAAGAAATATATGACTAAAATGATTGAGACCAACATTATCTTCCACATGAAACACTATTCATGGGTATCTAACCTTGTGCCTCTAATGAAGAAGAATGGGGAGATAAGGTTATGCGTAGAATTTATGGATCTTAATAATGTTTCATTAATAGTCCACTACCCCTTTCCATCCATAGATAAAATTCTCTAAAAGCTTGAAGGTTCATAACATTTCTCCTTGCTTGATTGATACTCTAGGTATAATCAGGTGTTGGTGAAGGAAGAGGACCAACATAAGACTACCTTTACAACCAAGTGGGGTGCTTATGCTTATAATAAGATGCCATTTGGGTTTTAAAATGTAGGGGCAACATTCCAAAGGGAAATGGATGTAGCCTTCAAAGGAATCATCAATTAAATGGTACTTATATACCTTTATGACATCAAAGTTTTTAAAAAAACATTCTAAAGACCACTTAACACACCTAAGGCTCATATTTGATAGGTGTAGGTAGTATGGGGTCTCTTTTAATCTTATTTTTTTTATAGTCCACGAGGGAAGAATTTTAGGCCACATTATGTATAAAAAAAGCCTTTCTATAGACCCTAAGAGGATAAGTGAAATTTATTCTCTATCATTTCCCAAGTAGAACAAGGGACTGTAGAGCTTTCTAGGTAATATTTATTTCATTATAAGGTTGATCCTCATGTTTTTTGAGCTAGTAAGACCCCTAAATTATATGCTCAAGAAACACAAGGACTTCACATGGACTAGGGAATGGAAGAGATGTTTTGAATCCATTAAATAAGCCATTTCTAAGGCACCCACTCTCCTTAATCCTAATTTATCAAGAGACTTATTTTCTTATGCCTTTTACAATGAATGAAACCATTTTTTACATGTTGATGTAATAAAATAATGAGTACCTTGAGAAGCCCATAAATTTCTTTAGTCAGACATTAGAGGGATATGAAGAGAGGTGTGATTATTTGTAAAATTATGTTCTTGCAGTCATGATAGGCCTTAAAACATTTAAACACATAGGGTCTAATAAAAATATGTATATCATGTTGGCTCACCCTAGCATCAATGACTTCTTTTTTAACTAGGATTTAAGTGAAAAAGAATAGGTTAGGTGAGTAGATGCACAAAGTATGACATAGAATTTAAGGTCATAAAGTTATTTAGGGTTATAGGGATATGTGAACACTTGGTATTTGATGTCAAGGAGGAAAAGTAAGTGGTTTTATCAATGTATAATGATCACTAAGTAGCCTCACGTACACCCTCTTCTAGTTGGACTCAAGACATGGTAAGATTTCTTAAAATAAGACAATGTCCTATAGGCCTAGATAAGACAAGAAGAAGGTATTATATGCTATAATAAATTCCTCATGTCTTAGTAGATGGAGATATATTTAATAAATAACTTGGTGGTGTGATATTGAGATGTGTGGATACTAACAAGGTTAAAAAACTTCTAGATTAGTTTCATGATGGGCCTATAAGGAGACACTTTGTAGCTAGGACTACAGTACCAAGGATAAAGAGAATAAGCTACTTTTATCCAAGCTTGTTAAAGTAATCCCATGCTTAGGTTATGATATTCCATAAGTGTTCCATGTACAATAGTAAATAAAGACTAGGCTCCTTACCTCTCAAACCCATCCAAGTGGAGTAACCTTTCATGTTGTGGGGCCTAGATTATGTAAGCATGATACACCCTCCATCTAGTGAAATACACAAGTGGGTATTGAATACTACAAACTAATTTGATATGTGGGTGTAAGTATTATCCCTTAAGGATGCAAATTAAAATTCAATCTTGTAGTTCTATGATAGTATAGTGACGAGATTTGGGGTCCCCTCCACCATCATACTAGATAATGCACTAGATTTTAATGGTGTAAGGGTAAGTAAATGGGATCTTAATTATGAAATTTGACTAAACACTTCTTTAAAATAATATCTTATATGAAATGGACTTTTAGAGTCCAAAAACATGAACCTAATTAGAATGATAAAGAAAACTATTGAAGACAACTAGAGGAAGTGGTATACCAACCTAAAGACAACCTTGTGGGTAGATAAGATCGCCCCTAAAATAGCTAATAGTCATTATCCATACCTTATTATCTATAATAAAGAGGCAAGGTTACCCATTTCACTTGATATACCAGCCTTAGAACTCATAAATCAACTTGATCTAATAGAGAATGATGCAATGGAAGTAAGGATGAATGAATTGATTGAGAAAGAAGAGACAAGAGATGATGTTATGCATACCATGTGGTCCCATCAAGATCAAGTTAAGAGGTAATTTGATAAGAGATATTATTCAAGGACATTATGAAAAGGTGATATTGTGATTAAGTGCATGAATACTAAGCTAAACCAGGTAAGAACTCAAAGTTTGATAGCTTATGAAGTGGACCTTACACTATCAATAGCTACAAAGAGCTCAATGCATTATAGTTATCAAATTTGAATGGTGAGAAAATTCGTATCCCTATAAATGGGGTGTTACTTAAGTAATTATATTAAGAATACCATACTATCCTTATATATTATATTTTAGGTATTATTTCTTCTAGGTGTTGTGGCACAAGTACTTTGTTAGTTTTTTTTGTTGTCTTACTGCTTTCCTAGTTGTTTGGGTATTGTATTATTTTGTGTCTTTGTTGTGTGTATTATGAGGTTGTTTCAGTCCTTAAAGTTTTAAATATGTTAGGCCTAACTATAATCCTAGTAAGAAAGGTCTCTCAGATGAGTCATGGCTATTATGTATGAGATTATGGATTCTCTTGACCATTAAGCAAGTCAACCCTTAGGTGTCACCAGTGATGTTGATATGTTTCTCTCCTTGGGTTACAAGGAATCAAATCTTACTCAAACAACTTGAATTTTTCCTTTTCCATCTTCATGAGTCATTGAAATGTCTTGACAACTCAATATAGGGTCAGTTATCCTTAGGAAGTGAGGTAACATGTGTAAGTAGTGGGTCATGCCAAAAAGACTTAAGGTAGTCCCCATATTAAATTATTCAAATTTATGTCAAGGCTTCATTTTGTGATAATTATGTATAAAAAGACTTAAGGTGGTCCTTATGATCTAAATATTCTCATGGATGGTGATCTATGATACTGTAGTCCATAGCCAGTGATATGTCCATTTGAGCATGCCAAAACCCTATGAAGTGAGGAAGAATTCAAGAGATTGGGGGATAATATGAGGAATGATGGTAACCCTTGTTTGAATCCTTAGCATATTTTAAGGTTATTTATAAAATATTAAGGTATTTTCTTCAATTGATGTTTCATTTGAAATTATGTATATTTTACCTTATAAGAGTGTCTAAACCATGTGAGTCATATTATTATGATCCCTGAGACATCATTAATTCATTATCAAGGTTTAATCATCCCTTAAAGGGTCATTATAAAGATTTAAAATTCATTAAGTCATTATCAAGGTTTAAAAATCATTTTAAGGTAGTTTTATATGCAAAAGGAAGCCTTTTTAAAAGTCAAATTCCTTTCATACACCACAATAGGGCCCACACATGTGAAAAATGACCTTTCAACTTCCCTCCATCAATAATATTTATTTTTAAAACATATTTGACTCCTCATTTCAATCCCTTTGTCCTTTAATAGTATTCCAAGATCTCAAAACCTAACAAAATTGAGAAGAATGATGTTTATAGGTGTTTTGAGGACTTTTATGGATTTATATGGATAGTTAGAGTTAGAAGAGGTCATAAATTTTATTGGGATACTTTTTAGGCACCTCAGAGAGGACTTCATGCAAATATGTATATAAAGGTATAAAATGTAGTGGAACCCCATCATGCTCTTGGTAATAATAAAAGGGACAAATTGAGTTGGATAGTATAGTTTGTATAAGGGGGGTTAGATCCCAAGATATTAGATATAAGTAGACACCCTAGTGGGCTTGAAATAAATTCCATTATTTTATAGATCAAGACTATGAGCATTATGAAAAATCACTAAGAACCCTAGGTGGTATTAAGCCCTTTTTAAACCCCATAAGATTTGTAACAAGTAGATTTATAAAAATTTTGAGCTCATTGTGATAGTTTGACATTGGGGAAAGGTCTCCATAGATATTTCAAGCATCCTAAGATTTTATAAGCATGTTCTTATAGTACTTGAAATGACATATCAACACCTAGTCTCCCATGGTTGGTAGATTACAAATCATGTACAAGAGTTTATGTGTTTCATGAAGGAACATATCATGAAGAGGATAAATGA
The DNA here is from genome assembly GCA_037957365.1 of Torreya grandis. NCBI lineage: Eukaryota > Viridiplantae > Streptophyta > Pinopsida > Cupressales > Taxaceae > Torreya > Torreya grandis. The sequence goes on from JARHVA010002982.1 coordinate 407,669, forward strand.
AAAATTTACTTTCTTTCCCTATGTTCCTCACACACTTCATCTAGTCACCCTTTGGTCATGACAATCCTCCTTTAAGTTCTTTAATGCTTACCATGTGAAATAAGGAAACAAGCTTCAAGCATGACTTAACATGTTTTTATAAAAATCAATATTTAGGTTGGAATAATATGAATTATGTTGTATTGGGTGGATAGAGTGATGCAAGAATGTGGAATATCTCCTCTCTTATAAGAAATAATAATCCTTATTGCCATGAATATTGAAACCCATAAACTAGTTCTAAATGTATTATAATATTCTTAGCATATTTTAAAAGTTTCTTAGCATGGTTTAACATTTTTGAGGACACCTAAGTTTTATTTTCTCCCTCAGGATACTTGGTTCACTTGGCCAAATGTTTTTGGCTTGTTGAGTACCTAGATGGGAATGCTTAAGGTTTTAATAGATGGTCTTGAATGGGGATTATTAGTCCACATGATGTCTCTAAAAAGACATACTCTACATAATGAATTCATTAGGATATTTCCACCTCATAATGGGCTTTGGATTGTAGACCCAAAACTTCAAAAGCACTATGTAATGTACCTGCATGTTTAAATACTTAGGCACAAGCCTATGTATAAAAATAGGAATTTTTTTTTCACAATGCCATGAAAGGTGTTTGGAACCATGAGAGAGGAATCCCACTCAAGTTTGGACACTCTTAAAAATATAATAACATAGTTTATAAGGTTAGATTTAGGGCCAAGTTTAAAAAGTTCCCTCGAATAACTACCTAAAATTGAACCTAAGCAGATTCAAGAAAGATTTATATATTTGTGAATATGACTACATTGAAAGGTTTATTAAGATTCAAATAAGGTCAAATGGGTTCCCAAAATGGTGTATCAACCCTTATTTTCTCATGGACCTGTATAAGGACTCCATTTGTATTCAAATGTCTCCAATCATCACCTATAGGATGGTAGTCTAGTATCCTTCAACCTTGAATATAGGATGCCACATACACATTGAGGTGGGATCTCAAATAAAGGAGCATGTTACAAAGGTTATGTTATTGAAATACAAAGGAATATGAAAGAATGACTAAATAGGCTAACCAATAGTACTCTCAAACTCTACATACATAGTTGCCGTAATGAATTTAAGTTTTCCCATTCAAGATGGGATACCTAGTTGGTTTGAATGATGAAGATAACAAACTATGTAAAAATGACCCCATAGTGGTGTTATTTAATATATATGTATTTAAATATATTTGATTAAAGAGTTAGGGTTAAGAGAGTTGCCTATCGAGATCTATATGGCCCTCAAATATCCAGCTCCATTCTTATGACATATCAAGTTCCTCAAGTAGATCTAAGACCATAAAAGGATGCATGATGGTGGTACAGGTCTTAAAAAAAGGTGTTATAGGAAGGATAAGGTAGGTGAAGTGGAAATTTGAATAATAGATATTAATGATATAATTTGTGTGTATAATAACGTCCTATGGGAAATAAAATTGTATTACATTTATAGGTTGTTAATAATTATTACAAGAATATCTATGTTGATCAGGACTCAACTTAATGTGATATAGAGAACCATTCTTAGCATGGTTAATTTAGAAGTGATAACCATATTAAATAATGCTTATATGTATTTTTAAAGAATGCAATAGAAGGGTTGACGAATATGCGATAAAAAATATTAGTGACTATTATTTTGATTAGAGAGATTTTGCACAAAATATTGACAAAACAATACCATGATCTATGGATTTTTCCTCATTGCAATACCTAGTACTAGACCCTCTATTATGAATTCTAAGAATTTTTACTCCTTTATGGTATAATCCTAGAGTACTCTATGTTGTTATGAATTTTCCCTTATTATTCTTCTCTGATGTGTATTTTTCTATAGCTATAAGTACTTTGCCTCATACATTGAGCTATTAAACAAGTGTATTTCTCTATAATAAACCTTGTATTTGTTTCAAATTCTTGATTATACCATCTTATAGTATTTTAATGTAACTCCAAACACTCCATACCTATAATTAGCATGTTCTATTGAAAACCCAATGCCCTCTCCTAATAATGGTATGATGAGCAGGGACTTGTTAGTCAAGGATATGTTGTGATGGTTACCAACCTAAAGAGAGCTAGAGATTTACTTGGACCAAAAAATCACCGGATTCATAGAGAGATAATTTTGAAAAATTGGGTGTACACTAAGGGATATTATATAACACATCCATGGTGAAATTTATGATATTTTATGTTGAAAACTAGTGGGCTTGCTAGTTGATTGGCTGGCTCAATGTGAATATCACTATTTTTGGCCATGAGAAAGTGACACCATTGCATGGACTAACGGGAAGATATAATAGTTGTATAATTTGGAGATAAATTGGACTCATAAAATTAGTCATTGGATAGCTTCTACTACTGATAGATATATCAATGGGTTTGTAGTATAAGGATACTTATCCTTTGATGAAATGAAGGACCTATTTTTGAGAGGAATCAATGGAAAATTTTATTATGGATTTTGACATTGAACAAAATTTTAGTTATATAAAAGACCATGGTGACCAATCATATTAATATGGAGTAGTATATTTGGGTGTATGGGGGTGTGTGAAAAATAAGGGATAATGAATCAAAGATTAAAAGATAGATATTGAACCTAAGTTAAGCATGTAGAATCTAGAGGAAAAGAATTGGAGAAAGACTTTGGAGTTAGAAAGAGAGTTGTGATAACATATGATATGGAATAAATATAATGTGTTTTAATAAACTATGAATAGGAGTAGTAGTAGAATTGATTATTTGGATGAAAGGAGATGAAAAGGAGAATGGTTTGGTGAAGAGAAATAAAGTGAGAAGCCTAGGCCACATATACACATAGAGTGAGGAAGTGATGAGGATTTAACAAACATGAAAGAATAAGGTAGTAATATAAAATTAGATTATATGGGTAAAAGTTCATAGTTTCTATAAAGGTTATCCCAAAAATAAAATTAAGGATTACCTTATAGTCATAGACATAGTATAGGTTAAAGTTTTAAGAGATATATCTTTGGAGGTAAGGATAATTCCCAAGGAACCACACATCCCCCAAGTCCATTTTTTTCAAAATAATTATAAATCCTATATAAGTTTAGATGATGACACTTGGAAAGGACCAATTTTATTAGAATTTCATATAAAAACCATAGAAGTACAAAAGATTTCATATCATGAAGTATTTTAGAGTTTCTCAGACCAACAAAAGAAGAACATAAAAACATTAATTTCTATAGAGGTAAATCCTCTAATTTTTGTGCATGATAAGGATTTCATTACACAACTTCAAATATTAGAATAAGAAGAATAATATCGAGATATAGCTTCAGCTACCATATCCATAGAATTAGAGGAGACATCATAACACCATCAGATTAGGAGCCACCTCAAGGTGCCTTACCATCCTTGATGTCAATTATAATGAAATAAACTATGATACATATAAGAAACCACACTATGGTAGATAAATTAGGTGTTTTTATACACATATCTCACTATGATGGGTTTGTGGACCTTGAATAATACTTACTTACCAAAGACATGAATTGGAAGGAAAAATCAATCACTAACAACAATATAAAAAAGTTTAAATTGATTGATTCTTTGAGTGGACTTATATTAGAGTTCATATTTAGGAAGAATATTGCCAAATCATCCATGGATGATGTTAATAATTAGCTCATCATATATTTTAAGATAAATAAGATTTTAATCAAAATAATCCAAGATTTGAAGGAGATATGGAAAGGATGTTGGGAGACCATTGGTGACTATGATCATAGATTTTCTGTTGTCACAAACAAAGTAGATTTATTTTGGATGATAAAGATAAATCCACTTGGTTTATAAAGGGTTTAATACCAAGTATTATATTTGACATAGCCTAAACCCAGTTTGGAGGTAAAATAGATGCAAGATCTACTATGATTTAGGTGGAGAAAATTGAAGAGTATGGGGATGCAATTTCATGATCATCCAATGTAAAAATGACCTTATAGACTATCTTGAGTAGATTAGATCAATTTAAAAAAAGGGTTGAGAGACCCAAGTGAGATATATGGTGCATATAGTTCAAATAATAAGGGAATATTAGAAATGAATGCCTTAGGGTAAAGATGGAGTTCTGTGAGATATATAGAGTGGTAGGGTATGCAACCTCACAATTTCACCCTTTATAAGAGTACACTAAAACCCCATATAATATGTACTATAAATTATATAAGTCACCTACACATGATGAAAAGGACTAATGGGAACTCTAGGAACTAAAGGAGGATATCACTAATAATGTGTTTGGGTTTTCTATACATAAATCCATAGTTTTACCATAGGATAATCCTAACTTGGGGAGTATCATACTAGGTTATAATCCATTATCAATGCCTTGGGACCCTAAAGCAAAGTAGCAACCAAAATAAATAGCCTTTTACACATAAATGTAACATTGCCTCATATAACTTCATATGGTAGACTACAACCTATCCATATCAAGCCACATGGAATCTTATTATTCCTCAATCATCATAGTCAAGATGGGCCCTAAATCCAAAATAATTTCAAGTGAATGGATTTAATGAATATCCACAATAATAAGGATGGAATGCATCATAAAACACTAAAATTTTGGGAAATAATAACACCAAGGTGGATGGGGATTTTAAGGGAATAAAGGAGGATACAAAAGAGGATATCAAGGTGGTGCACATAGAGGATGAGGCAATAATGGGTTGAAACCATCCATTCTTCTTTATCTCTATAGAGAACTAAACCATGTGAAGACAAATTTCCTTGAAAATCCCCAAAGGTAACCTTAGGGAATATAATACAAGGTGACAAAGCAACACAATATAGAATACTATCCAGTGTTAGAAAGATAATATAGGGAGAGACCTATTAGAAATGTTAACATGATCCATGTTCCATTGGGGGAGGATGCCACATTAAAGTTAGTATCTAAAAAACATGTAGAATAGAGGTTATCTCCATTATAAATTCATAAAAACCTAGGTAATAAAAAGACATGAATAGACATATATCCTGAGCCTATGACTAAAAAAGGCTTGATGAGGGAAGGTGCATAGATTTTTAAGATAGTCCAACAACAAGGGATGAATGAAGGGGATGATGTATCTCTTGATACATAGATGTATGGGTATATAGTGCATATACTAAAATAGGATGGGTTTGTCACTACATTGATAAATTTAATGAAAGTCTTCAGTACATTACACAAAGGAGATATCTCCTAAAACATCACAAACCTACTCTATAACATGTTGTAATGTGCATATAAGGGCCAATAGTGAACGAATAAGTTGGTTTGGTTTATAAATGCCAAGAAACCTTGGGACATCAATGAAAGGATGGAAATAGAGTTAATTGGGTGTGAAACACCCAATATTGTATTCAAATTTGAAAGCACTATAAATATTATCTACATATCCACTTGGGAAGCCTTGCGAAGACCTACATTAAGCTATAGTCCTATCATGCTCAACCTTACAAACTATGGAAGGATAAAACCTATTGGTCACCTAAAGGATGTAGAAATCAAAGATGTAAAAATAAGTCTACAAGGTGATTTCAAAGTGATTGATATGAAGATATATGATACTCATTACCCTACACTAATAGGGAAAAGGCGGGCTTATGATGGGTATATGACTATCAACATAGTAAAGAATCAATTAGAGTCTTATAAAGATGAAAAAATCATTATCATTCCTCTAAACAAGACTAAATAAGGGCCTTACATCATTCCAAAAGAGCTAAACTCACCTTAAGTTGGTGCCAATGCCAACTAGATGAAGGTTGCATTTGAAGATAAGGACAAGGCTTTGCAAGTAATAAAGTAAATTTTCCTCTACAAAAAAATTATTATGTAGAATTAGATTCCTAGTGCAGAATAAATATTGGGAAAGACTGGGTTGAATACCTTGGAGATCCCTTAGAATGTTGAGGAGGATGTGTGATCAATGATGGTAATATCTCTAACACAATCTGATATAGATTTTATATATCAAAAATGTCATACTGAGTAGGACTAAATAAACCAAATCTAGAGGGTGTTCTTCTATGGGATATAACTTCTTCAATAAATATATACTTAGATACGCATGTACTCAACTAGGTAAAAGGGGTTCATGAACTATAACCATTATGAATGGTCTTGGTGATTGAGTGACAAATACGTTACTATTTTGATATGGAGCATGTTGGTGATTTCATCCTATGGTTTCAATAATATGTACCATATGTTGAATAAGAGGGTTAGTTCCCTCATATATGCAATGAAGGGAATTGATTTGAATTGATGGGTCATCCATAAGGATGATAATTTAACATGGGAAGAAGAATTTAGACTATTAGTAGCTTGATTATAATTTCTAAATTCTTTTAGAAGAGACTAGCCTATCTATTAGGAGGGTGAATGAACATAATTTCATGTGTACATGTGTATTAAGGTATAGATGTTAGAGGATATTGATCCTAACTACTATACACATAGCTTCATCTATAACCTAGGTGTTTCCCCTATAGTATGGCACACTCATCAGGAGAAAAGAAGGGAAACAAAGAATTGGGCATATATATAATATGATTTCATTCAAACATTTATCTTTAAAAGTTATAACCCTTAGGTACAAATGGCTTCACAAAATATGAAAACATTTATATGCCAAGGAAGAGTTGAAGACTTACTAGCACCACTAGAACTAGTTTTGTATGAAGTCATAGAAAAAACTTGACATGCATATTGAAGCTGTAGAAAGCTATCCAAGGTGAGGCCCATGCATGGATTTAACCTTTCAATATGATATAGGATGAAGACCAAAAATCCTCTAGGATAGATAGTGAAGAATACATGGCTATAGGGGATCTCTTTGAGGCAAAGAGAGTTTTGGATCCTTTATAAGATCCAGTCATAGAGGAAATAGAGGAGGAAAAGTTTTAACACAAAAAATTACCAGAATATGAAGAAGAATAAATACTCTATGACTTCAATCCTAAATAATAATGTAGGATGAATCAAGAAGCATTAAAGGAACAAATAGTGAATATTAGCACAATAGATGGACCTAAAATAGAACATGTCAAATATTATTGGATGTGGATAGATATCTCAAAGGTTTTATAGTTTCTCATAGACTATCAAGATGTATTTCCTACAAAATTTACATAAGTCAAAGGTGTTGATCCTTCTTTGGGGGAGATGCACACAAAGATAAAAGAGTGCATAAGGATAATCATGAAGAGACCATATAGGTTGAACCTAAACATGAAGATTAAATTAAAAGCTAAGCTAGATCACATGCAAGAAGTAGGCATTATCTTCCTAGTTGAGAAAGATAATAGGGTTATCCCCATGGTAGTACAACTAAATAAGACTAGGGAGGTAGGTAGTCATATGGCATGAAGTGTTTTCATTAATAGATGGATTCAATGATTACCATCCAATACCCATCATAGAATAAAGTAGGACCAAAACCACATTAGCAATAAAATGGGGTTCATTCTCTTATAAGGTCATGCAATTTGGAATAAAACACACATTTTTATTATTCTATAGTGTTATGTTGACTGTGTTCAAGGATTTCATCCATAACTTCCTAAAAGTGTACTTGGATGATTATGCAATATTCTCTTTATTTAGGGAAACATTTATCAAAACTTAGCTTAATATTAGAGAGATGTAGAACACTATTAATAGTGATAAATTTGAATAAATGTTTATTTTTTACACCCTTTGGTGTTTTATTAGGTCTTGTAGTGTGTAGTAAAAGACATATGGTAGACCAAAGTATGATTATAGTGATTATAGGGATGCCACCACCCAAGTCTTCAACATAAGTGTGATATTTTTTATGAAAAACATGTTACTACTAGAAATTAATCAAGGGGAACACCATTATATCAACCCATTTAGATAAGATGCTATGAAAAGGAATCTAGTTTGTCTAGATAGACAAATTTTAGGTCATATTTGTTGATTTAAAGTAGAGACTAGTGACTGCTCTCATCCTAGTTTCCCAAGATTGGTGTAAATATTTTCATGTGCATGTAAATGATTTATGACTTGTAATTGGATTAGTATTCACACATACAAGATGAGTAGTAGATCATCTGATGCCCTTCATAAGTAGAAAAGTGTTGGTTATAGAAAATAACTATATGACAATTGAGCAAGAAGCCTTGGCAATAGTCTTCACACTAAAAAAGTTTAGGCACTACTTATTAGCCACACCATTTGAATTATTCAATGATAATCAATATCTATTATATCTGGTGAAAAATTTGATGCTGGGAGGATGAATATCATGTAGGCTGATGTTTTTCTAAGAATTTTAATTCTAGATTAACATCAAACCAAGTTATGATAATGTTAGCACAAACTATCTCAATCAGCTCAATAATGGTGAAAAACCTAAATAAATCCAATATGAGTCATAAAATACACACTTAATTAGGGTGACTATGATTCTAAATTAATTTTAAGAGATTGTATAGTTTTTAAAACATGGGACATTCCTAGAACACTATACAAAGAGGTAAAAAAAAAACTAATCACCAGAGCTCTTTTGTATAGTATTTTTAATGGATTTTTGTACTACTCATGAAAATATAAAGTGTTATGTAGAGTTTCTCTAGAGCATGAGAGTGTGTAGATAATGGATTAAATGCATTAGGGAGTCATAGGAGGTCACTTTGCATGAGATCCAACTATGAGGCAAATTTTGAAAAGTGGAATTTGGTGGTCCTATCTATTTCAAGATATGTATAGAATAGTACAATAGTATGATGTATGTTAAAGGATTGGAAAGCCACACCAGTGGGATGAGATTCCTTTACATCCCATGTTAGAATAGTAGTCATTTGAATAGTGGGGGATTGACTTTGTCAGACCAATCAATCCTTAGAGTAAATGTAACAATGAAAGGTATATAATCAATATGATAAACTACTTTACAAAATGGGTAGAAGCTACTAGAAATCCAAGTTGTGATGTAAAAGACACAACCAAGTTCCTGTATGAGAACATCATCACTAGGCTTGATTACCCTCTTAAATTCATAAGTCAATAGATCTAATCTACTTTATGAATAAGACCATCACCATCATTGATGAGTTCATGATATTGTATCATAAAATCACAACTTTTCATCCACATGAAAATGGTCAAGATGAAGTTATTAACAAGATGATAGGTAGGATGATTACTAAGATCTATGATGTGAAGTGAGATGACTGGGAAGATAGGCTCATAATATTTATGTGGGCTTATCACATAATTTATAAATGTGTGATAGGGTTTACACCATTCTAGTTAGTCTATGGGTTAGAAGTAGTGATGCCTATGAAATATGTACTTCCTAATCTATGAGTCATAAATGTGATGTGAAAGGGTGATTAGGAGTCGATGACTAGCTATTTGTTAGACTTAAATCACATGGATGAAGAGAAACAAAGAGAATTATGGGACCAAGAGATAAAAAACATAGATAAAAGGCATAACATGATAAAAATTTAAAAACAAAGGAATTATAGGTAAATAAAATTATTGGTTTGTATGATAGTAGGTTCATAACTTTCCCTAGAAAGATTAACATTAGGTGGTAAGTCCCCTACATCATCCATGAAATTTCATAGATTGACATGGTGGTCCTACAATATTTACAAAGAAATGTCTTACCAAGGTCGGTAAATGGCTATAGGTTGAAGTCTTATTTCCATTAATCTAGTACAACATGGAATAAAGGTTTTATATTACACCAAGTAGATGGTAGTCATGATTATAAGCATTAATTTTAGAATAGTTGGGGTTTTGGGTTTTTTCAATACGTGTGAGGTAAATATAAGTATGTGTGTATATAATTAAGGGAGAAGAGGGATCCAAGATTAAGTCAAAGGTTCTATTATTATAGATGTATTAAAATAGTGAAACATGATGGAAAAATGAGTACAACATATGAACATCAATTAAAGTTTGGGGAGGATATGTGAATCTGAATCTCAACCAGATAGTGGAGTTTAATAGTCAAGTTATTTTAATTAATGATTAAGTATATGGGAGATTGAAAGATCTATTAGAAAATAAATAGGTTAGTGCTAGAAATATAATAATAAAAAAAATTCAAAGCTTAGCTAAATTGATAGGTCATAAATCATCAATCACTACCATAATAAAATATCACATCAATGAAAAGAATGCCACATCAATAAGAATGGATAAACCTCCTTTAAATATTGTGTGTGAAGGAGTGAGTGAAAATGTAGGTAATTAAGAGATTTAATAATATAAGGTAGTGTAAGAAGCTATAAATTTATCACTATGATGGATACTTTCATATCCACTACTAAGTATAACTAAGTGCTACAAAATTTCAAGGAAATTGATACTCTTAGATGAGTCTAGACTTAACACATCTAAGGCAATTATTTTGGAATCAAATTAAATGATGCATAAGGATTTGATCAATCACAACTCATCAAAGGATTCATAAAAGCAAAAAAAGAGGACATGGGCATTAACATGGAATTATGAAAAATGCACTTTATAGACCCAAATGCCTATGAGTTTGTTCATAATGCTTAACTATGAATGTTTATGCCAGATGTAGTTGAAGGGGCACAACCATCGATATTATCACCACCATATAGACTCTATAACATATATGTGGAGCAGTTCATCTAATTGTCAATGTAATGGAGATATTACTAAATTGATACAATAAGGACAAGATTTATCTTTCCCAAGACATAAAAATCACATCAATATGGTTACAATGGTAAGGGTGATAATAATTAATATGAGGGGGATATCTATATCCCATTAATAATCAAGAATGACATAAATTATTCTGGAGATCTAGGAAAAGTAATCCTAAAGCTCACAAATAATTCCCCTGGGGGACATTGATGATGTGTTAGAGCATATTCAGGTAGAATGTATTTCACAAAGATTCTATAAGACAACCAAGGATGTTAAGCATGTTAATAAAGGGGTCATCAATATTTCTCATCAAATGATCAATCAGAGTGATGAATTCAATTGGACTAAATTCTTGGTCAATAGACTCACTCTAGATATTGATAAATTCTTGGTGATAGTGAAGCAAGCTTTACAATACCAATTTTTTGAATTGTTGTTGGTATTTACATAGTGGAAGTCACTCAAGGGTGAAGTTCATCCTCAAACCAAGTACTATCTCAATGTGTAGTTTAGGAACCTCAACTAGACTTGGGAGAGTACCTATTTTGGGTACCAAGTCAAGTTCACCTAATGGTGGAATCATTTTTTAGAGGTAATTATGGCTAACCCCTGTATACCACCCAACATCATGTAGTATTTGGGACAACTATGGTCATCATGAAGCTGCCAATAAACATTGCCATCAAAATTCATGAAATTCCTAAGGTAATGGGTCCATGACTCTCATATTTTATTGACATGCAAATGGTATAGATTGAGGTAGCCAAACAAAAAGAAATAATAGAAATGAGAGCAACCCCATTATAAATGGAATCACTACATATTTTAGACCCTAAAACTATAGCTATGTAACCTGTTTCTACTCAAAATTCGCTTTTAGATCTAAGAGAAAGAAGAAACTAAAAAAGGGAAGATGGACAAGGCATGGGAAGTACCTAGATGTAGACTGCGCACCGTAAATCTAGATGCTTGTGAGCACTCCTCTTTGGCTGTGGAGGAATGACACCTGCAACGAAAAGAAACTTGGACAAGAGGATGTTAGACAGATAGGCAGTGGGTTGCCAAGTGAAAGCTTGTTCTTGGAAGTGTGAAAACTTCCTCAAGGGAGGTCAACCCACTGATAACAGATAGATAAAGATTAAGGAAATACAGAATGCCAGAATACAAAAGTGACAAAGAAATTAGAAAGGAAAGAAAAGACCAAATGATTACCTGAAGAAGTTGTCGGGCTGATGAAAGTCACCGAGGTTGGAAATGTCGCCGGCGTCGGTTATGTGATCTGCCGGAGTCGGCTATCCTACCGACGTCGGTTGGGGAAGTGACCGGCGTCGGTCAGGGTTGTGGCCTGTAGTCGGGTCTGGGTTACTTCCTGGACTGTGGACGGGTCTGGTTCGTGTTCTGGGCTGTGGATAGGTCCGGGATGCTAAGAGGGTCGAGACAGAGTTTGGGGATGGGTCTGAATGGACTGAGGAGTGGTCTTGCCCTGTACAGGGTCTTTGTTGGCAAAAGGGGGATGAGGGAGTTGTTTGGGATTGGAGTAAAAGAGGGACAGGGAAGAGGAAGATACATAGAGGACAGGTCCTGAGAAGGCTTTGCAGCCTCTCAGGGGGAAGAACAGAGGGAGTAAAAGACAATAGATAGGATAGATAACTAAAAACTAAAGAAATGAAATAAAATGAAACACCAGATTGTGCTTACCTTTGGCTTGCTGACTGAAGAACGGAGGAGCTATTGTTGGAGCCACAGAAGACTTGTCAAGAAGAAATCCCTGATCCAGAGCCTTTGCACCTGTTGTTGCTATTGCACGAGGTCCAGATGGAGGAGAGACAAAATGCCAAAACACCAAGAGAGACTTGTTTGCGAGCTCAAGGGTCCAGGGGGGTAACGGATGCAGGAAGGGGGAATGAAGGATGCCGACGCTGGTAGTTTCGCCGACGTCGGCCAAAGGGTCGCCGATGTCGGCGGTCGCAGAATGGGGACAGAGGCTAAAAATAGCCTCTGCCCATTCTTGCACGCCGCCGAGCGAGGGGGTGTGGGAAGAACGGTCACGAGGATGCCAAAATGGGCGTGGGGGGGAAGATAATGAAGAGATTTGGCCTAATAAATGCTAGGGGGAAGGTGGAGGGATTCAAGGGAGGATCCAAGGTGGCAAGGGTAGGGTGTGAAAGGGGGCCAAGGCCAAGGGTTAGGATAGGGGTTTAAGGCCAAGGGGGAGGACCAAGGTGCAGACACGTTTGTAGTGTCTACATAACCTTCAACAATAACCACACCCATTAGAGACAGAGGGAAGCTCAAGGTGCCTAATGGAAGAATATATACATACATATATATATATATATATATATATATATCCTCTAATGTAGAAAAATCACAACTAGATCACCTAGTTAGATGGCCTAAGCGTACCCAAAATCACTGGGCTCTATGACTTGCTTCACATAGGCACTAATCAACAATAATATTATAGAATGATGATGGTCAATATGAATGAATACCTATATGATAGGGAGAAAGAAAAAAGAATACATTTTTTAAAAATAAGAATGCACTATCCTAGTCAAACATAGAGTTCTATAAAATATATGGATAAAGTTACCCCTTACCTTTCTTCTAACATCATAGATATAGTGGTTGAATAGCAAAAATTATATCACATTTAATAAACATTCAGAATAAGAGGAGCCATTATGATCCCATCACATTCTAGAGCCACAATATCTATCCCCCTAAAATAAATTATATGAGATATGTAAACTCCATGAAAACATCAATAATCTAGGTAGACACCCTACCTATTCCTATGCATGCCATTGGAGAGTCTACAAGTGGAGTTTAAAAATCACATGACATTGACACCCTAAACCCAATAAGATTCCTTATTTACAAGGGGTAAGTTTCTCAAGCTGAGGTGAAAAATAATATCATTATCTCCTCACCATCACACTTTGAGGAGGTTGAGACTGACATACAGGAATTCACACTTCAAGATCAAAATATGGAAAGCCAACAAGCTACATGTAAGGAAACATAACTAGAAGCTGAGCATCATGTGCACAAAGAAGAAAAGTGTAGGGATAATGTTGAGGATAAATAAAAGGAAAAGGAGGAGATATAAGAACATGAGGAATCATAATGTCATGCAAAGGAAGTAGAGTCTCACAAGAAAGCTGGGGATGTCGAGGCATAAATTCAACAAAAAGAGGAATAAGAAAGGAATAAAACACAATAAGATGTTGTAGTTACATAACAAGCCAAATAGAAATAACAAAAGGTAGAAAAACAACACAAGAATGCTAAATTTGAAGCATAATGTAGATAAAAGGAAGCAACCAAGGAATAAAAGAAGAACCAACTTACACAAGAGCAAGAATAGAAGTAGGCTAAAGTATAAGAAGGGAAACATAAGGCATTGGTAGAAAAGTCCACCAAGAAAGACCATGAAGATCCTAAGAAGAAAGCACAAGAAGAGGCTACCAAGAAGGTATAAAAAGATACTACAAAGTAGGCACAAGAGGAATATTTAAAGAAGATCACTAATGAAGCCCAAAAGGATATTTCAAACACATAATCTATGCAAACTCAATAAATTTCTAGTGCAATGCAGACCTATCAAAAGATATCCCACATGTAGGTAAGAGGCACTATGGTTGCCTTATAGGATGATAATGATCCATCCAACCTATCTAGCATTTGGCTATGGGATGTTTCAACAATCTCTAATTAATGCACCATTTTTTCTTTGCCCATATCACCATTGAGGATGGCACCTATGAGTACACCAATCACATGACTTGCCCTAACTCCTCCCATAATAGAAACATCCTTGGATGTTTCCTAATTACCATTATCTAATCATCTTGAAGGTACAACTATGTTCTAGGATTCCATTTTTTTGAAGGTAGTTGTATTAAAACAAAAAGTAAAAGATCCTAGGGATATCAATTTTAAAATCAAGGAACAACTACACATTACCAAGAAGACTATAGAGTATGCCTATCCCAACCTCTACAAATAGTTAATTATAGATCCATCACTCCTAGATAAGGACCATATTGATCTTATATTGAATAATATCACTATATATTGGTATACCTTTAATGAGGTGAGTGTCATCCAGAAGGGGAAATCCATCAAATTTGAGATTGAGGTACTTTTTGAGTTTTTAGCTAAGTATCAAGACATCACAAATACTGCTCAAGCTCAAGTTGTGTAACTTATACTTTAGCTACAAGATTGGAAGAAGAATTTGAATATTGTTTAGAACACTACACATCCTAAATTTTCCATAGCTAGTTTCACACAAGATATGATCATAGCACCCAATGCAACTCCTGCTACCATGGATGTTGTACTTCACACCTCACTTGGTGTAAGGGATACATTTATGTAGATTATGCAGACATATCATAACCATATTATACATATATCCTTCACTAGTGTATAGGCATAAAGACACATAGATAAGCTAGCATAAATCCATGTAAAAATCACCACCGAAGTCAACATGGTGAAGTTTTCTATACTCAATATGGTTAACACAAATATTTCCCAATTATTAGACATTCAATCTCCACTACATGATTTTATGCATAGCACTTATGAATATCTCCTCAACTATAAGTCCTACAAGTGTGAATTGGCCCTCATCAATGCAAGAATTTCACCAATGTTAGATGAACCTAAGATCATTATACCGAGATAACTATGATAGATCATCCAAAAAAGAAAGATGTCACCACCTAAGAACTGATGCTTATCCAAGTTTTGTAATTTTTTAAATTTTGGTCAATTCTCTTGTAATTAGAAGCTTGTATACTTCTACATAGAGCTAGGAGGTTGATTACCCATGAAGGGAATCCACTTAGTCATGATAGTCTATTGAAAAATTATAAGTGTGGTAGATTAGTATGCTACTTAATTTAAAACTCAAAAGGGTGACTATGTAGTGTGCAAGGGGTGAAAACTAACTAATCAACACCTTGAACAAAGTCTGTGAATACTATGAAGTTCTAAATTTTATAAATTTTTCATAGTTTTTATATGGATTACCTCTATGACATTATTTTTGGATGAGATAATCCTTTAAGTTTGATAAAGTGTTAGTAGTAAAAGGTAAATGTAAAATTGTTTGAATGCACAAGAACATCCTATGATAAATACAATTGTATTCTATTTACAAGTTGTTAGGATTTATTAAGAAAATATCTATGTTGGTCAGGACTCAACTAAATATGATATGGAGATATATTATCATCATGATAAATTTTGAAGTTAAAACATAAGAACTAATGCCTACATGTATTTGTAAAGAATGTAATATAAGGGTTAACGAGTATGTGAGTAAAAAGAATAGTGATTGTTATTTTAATTAGAGAGCATTCATGCAAAATATTGATAGAACTAGATGTTGATCTATGGAGGTTTTTTTTATTTTAATCCATGGCACTAGATCATCTATTATTTATTCTAAACATTTGTACTATTTTATGGTATAATCAAAGAGTTATCTATATTATTATGAATGTTTCCCTTATCATTCTTCTCTAGTGTGTATTTTTATATACCTATAAATAGTTTGCATCATATGTTAAGCTATTAAATAAGTGTATTTATCTATGATAAACATTACATATGTTTCAAAGTATCAATTACACCATCCCATAGTATTTTAATGTATCTTCACACACTTTATCCCCATAATTACCATGTTCTAGTGAAAACTTAGGAACCTCTTCTAATAATAGCCCTCTTTGAACTCCATCATCCTAATTTACCAGTTTTAGATGCTAGTTTGAATGCTCATATCTTACATGAAAATATGCATGGGACTCATTAAGCTTAGTTTAATTTATAGACCCTTACTCAATTTCCATCCATGGTGGAGAGAGTTGGTTTCCAGGGGGAAACTCTATGAATAATCCTTAACACCTTGAACATGCCCAAAATGTCTAATGAAGACTCGAAGGCTACTAAAGTTTACTCAAAACTCATCATAAAAGGTGAATGGGACTAGGATATATTAGGGAGGTTTTATGGGGTATATATACTAAATATTCATGGCCTTAATTTTAAAATCCAAGACATGTTCTTTATGAACCATTATTAAGATGGGAGGCCACTCTACACCCTCCTAAACCCTCATGGAGGACCCAATGGAGAATAAACTATTCTTGATTATTAGAATGACCATGAGACACCATGAAGTAATCATGAAGACACATAAACATATTTTAATCCCTTTTTACATGATAAAACTTTGTATGTGTGATGTAAAATATGTAGTAAAATGGATTTTGAGGTCTAGTTTAGGTCTATTTTCATATTTTCAAGCATGTTGAGGATTTTGAGTGATTAAGAAGAAATATTGGGTTTGTAAAGAGGTAGAATTATCCCTAAAAACTAATATTCAACTCCCATATTAGTCTAAACAATCCCAATAAGTAGACTTGAACATAATTGAGGAGATAAACTTCATTTGCATTAAGAAATGAGTGTTGTAGGCATATTCACATAGTGATAAAACTCTCAAAGGTAGGAACATTATTATACCAAAATTTTCAATTCATTATTAGACTCATCACTCACCTTAAAGACTCTAAGTCTCATGTTTCTCACCCACTAGGAGAATAATGTATTGAATGGGATGAGAATGACATGGAGGGTGGCAATAGGGCAAGTAAAAGACAGGTTCAAACATGTAACCAACTCTCATAATGGGCACATGACCTCTCTTTGCATGTAAAGGTGTGATGGATAAGTTTCAAGGTGCATGGAATCTTTATGGGGTTAACTATAACAAAAAATAGGTCATCCACTACACTTCTACACCCAAGGGCTCATTAAAGGCCATTATGCAACCAGGGCATCACATGGGAGGAATTATGGAATTATTACTAATCCTTATTCATTTTTGTAATTGATTATTGAGTGAATTATGGTCATTATGGCCTCTCTTCCACACTTTTATGCCACATTATACTTTTCTTCAGTTCTCATGTTCTATAAATTGGGGCTTCAAGAGCCATTGTATTCATACCTTTGTTGGGTATGTGAAAATGCTACCCATTTGTATTTGAAACCTTGAGATAATAGAAGACTAATTTAGCATATTTTATGATTGTATTATAGTGTGTTAATTCTATTTATATTTTCAAAAGTGGTCAATTATTTTCCATTTATACATCCTTATCTTCACCTAGGTACTAGTGGAGTATCTTATGTAGGTTACATGGTGTGTAAAATTTTTAGTGATTGTACTTGTAGTGAAAATTGATTGATATTTACTTAAATTAGGCATATCATTCATCATCCTCAAGTCATGGTTATCTAGCATAATCTCCATGAAAAACATGAATGTATATGACTCTTTTGGAGAGCATATGTGTTAGCAATTAGTCTTTTTCTATCCATAATTGTTGTTAAGGATTAAGTAGAGGAGATAGAATATATTGGTGCATCACCTCTCATAGATTAGGTTTATTTCATGTATCCTTTTATCCCTTTTCATTAACAAGTAATTATATTTAGGATTTGAGTCTAGATGATGCATCAGGGGAGATAGACCCAAAACTATAGGTTCATTTCACTCAATAGGTTACCCACACTTAGAGGTGATCCCATTATATCAGTTAGATGAGGTAGGTCTGAAACACATTTTCCTCAAGGGTGTAATCCAAATTGATAATAGGCGGCTCAAGAACTCAAATAGACTATGATTCCATCATTTCCCACCCATGTGTAGTAGATGCTTCTGAAACTAAAACTATGTGATATAATTGGAAATGTGTAAGTATAATTAGAATTGTATATGTTATCTATACAACCACTCAAGAATATTATATGACTCTGGGCCACTCAAGAATGCCAACTAGGCCACTATATATGGAATAGGGCATGAATATTGTGTGTAACCTACAACATGGTGTCTAATGTGTATAATATAGATAATGACATGGATTTTCTCATTCCACCTGATCAACCAGTGTATAAGTGAGAATAAAAATATAATGTGCCACACACATACCCATAAATCTAATATCTGATTATATGTATTTTAGACTGAGTTGAAATAAATCTATATTTGAGAATCTAAACTAAAATAAGAATGATCATGCTTCACATGATGCCCATAATCTAAGTAAACTAGTATGAATTGTTGTTAAACTAAGACAAAATTGGTAATCTATATCTAAACATGTGAAAACTTAGACTATACCCACTATATTTTTCTATCCAATCTATAATTATTTGAAATAATGGATACTAGATATTAGCACCATATCTTAGATAAGAATTCCATGTGATGCTAGTATCATAATTTGTGCACTAGTCTCTAGATGTTCTAATTTTCTTATAACTTGTAATCACCTAAAATTGGTATTTAGATGCTAAAAGTTTTATTTGAGATAGCTTATTCCTATCTTAGACCTAGACCTATCATAGAGACTTTACCACACTTTTCTAGCCATTGCATAGACAACATACATCTTGTATCATCCCAAACATAGTTTCAAAGACAACATTCCTATATCTCAACCTAGTGTGCCTGATAATCTATTAGGTGGACATTAGCACCACATTAAAGACATTATAGCCATATGGCACTAGTGTCCCCAACTGGGTGCTAGTGTCCTTTGCCCAACTCTCTTTAGTGGATAATTTTTCAAATGTGCATCCCTCTTAAGGTTATCCTATGTACATTTTATTATCCACATATGCTATAGATCTCTATAAATACAATACTATTTGACCTTTATTCACTATATGGAAATTAGATGCAAAAGCATATCTAAATAAGAAATAAGTTGAGAGAAATTAAGGTATTTGATCCCTCTTCTACCCTAATTTTTCATACTACCATCTATAGCAGCCCTAAGCTTAAATTTTAAAGATTTCAAAGTTTAATCAGACTCAAAGAATTCAAGACCACTCTTATTTTAGCATTCACTTGCACTTGCACCAAACACTAAGTGGGAGAAATACATCAATATTGATCCCACCTTAGAGTATTTTTATATAGGAAACTCTCTTCACAATGGGGTGTTAAGGATGTCTAGCCTATAATTATAATGAACACACATTTATTGATCATGCCATACTTACAAGGAGGATTCAAATTTTCACATTAAATCAAGTTTTCTAGGTACAACATAGAGTTCTAATTTTTTCACATGCAAGAACAGGACCCAAAAACATAGTTGTAGGTGCTCCAAAAAATAGGAACATTCCTAAAAAGAGGACAATAGCTCCACTTTGAGGAAAATACAACAATATGGTGTTATTTTCTAGGTGGGCCACTACTATGTAGTGAATAATCAAATTATAAGACCCTATTTATGACATTCAAACCTATCCAAAACCTAATTTTTAGAACTCAAATCATCCATTATAGGCACTTTCTAGATAAGTATCTATTTGTGCATATTTATTACTATTTTTAGAAATCTAAAAGAAGTCAAAATCCATAACAAATTAGTGTTTAAATATTGCATATTTTTTCAATAATTTAGACACCTTAGCCCTTTAATCTAGCTTAATATTTACACTGTAAAACCCTAAAAAGGTTATATCATAATTGACATTAATATCTATGTCACTATTTCCCACTATGTTTTCCTAAAACCAATTTCTATATTATGTGGCTATGTGCTTAAAATTATACTCTGAGTACATTGGGATAGACTAATCTTGATGACAAACCTCTGTGAATGCCCCCTCTTTTGAGGGGAATTTTTTTACCTATGTAAGAATTGGAATTAAAAGAAAAAGCTCTACCAAATGTGTGTTATCTAGAGCATACATGATATATATATATATATATATATATATCTATATAATAAACCAATATAATATGCATTCATAACATTGTAATGTAGGTTAATATGAGCATAATTTTGTAATGTGTGATTTATGTTATGTCTAACATTCACAGAGCTATCAAGATAGATATAAAAATATGTATTAACATCAAATCTAAGTAATAACTAAGTAGATACCTAGGGGGATTGATCATGATGTCCATCACAATACCCAAGTAGGAAAGGGAGATACATGAGGTCCCTCATGAAATCTAAAACTAGAGTGTGTAATAAATAATAAACAAGTTTCATTGCCATTATGCATATAATAAATCATACATATGATACACATGATGCACATAAATTAGGCCATGGGGACATAATAAAAGTGGCATGGGCACATGTCACTAAATATAAGAAATCAAGACATACAAAGACATGTTAAAATTTAAAAATACGTAAACATCAAGAAAGTTGCCTTAGAGCCACATGGAAGGACATGTTTAAATATATACATACAAATTCAAGAGGGAACACACAAGGACATGGACACATATATAAAGCATACATAAATTGAAAATAATTGGTAGAGAGCCATAGAGAAAAGGTATGAACATGTGTCATGTATCTTCATAATATCTAATATATACATAAGTTGAGTCTAAAGTACTAGTAGTCAGCAAACAAACTAAGTAGGTGTAGGATGATCAATATCATGATGCTAAATTTATGATGTAGAGTTTAGAAATATCTAACCTAGTAATCAAAACTATGTATAATATTTCCCCAAATGGGTGAATATATCAAATGAGGAACCTGTGTATCTATGTATATTCCCTTCATGGTTAAATAGTAGTAAATAAAGATTTGTGTAGTGGATTTGGCTCATGTAAGTATCTATGAACACTTGATAATAAAATTTGAAGCAATGTATTTGTGATAAAAATTGACTATACTAAGATATATAACATATGTAGTGACCAAAAAATATAAGATATGTAAACATGGCAATGCATATAATTTATAATTTTTATTTTTGAGTAAATATTTGAATGTTTTTATGTTTTTACATATTGTATTGTTTTTTTATTTTATAGATTTAAGATATGTACACGTATTATGAAAATGAAAATATGTAAATGAGAAAGAGTGAATGAGACTATGTAGAAGAATGGAGGAACATACTAACTAATGAGTCTCATGCGAGACTCACTATCAATGTAGCCTGTGTCAAATAAAGGAATAATAATCATGTGTCTTGTATGAAAAGGTAACTAAGGTCCTAAAACTTATTGTACTGAGTGATCTATAGGTGGCACTACTTGTGAAGTGGTACTGATAATACATGAAGATGATTGGGGTGTCATGTGAACTATAGGGTTTTAGGGACCCATCTCATAGAATATGTCATAGTTGTAGACACAATCTAGACATAATTAGATTTTGACAAGATTTCAGATTCATTCCTACTAAACATTGCAAAATAAGCCTAAAAATTATTGACCAGACCGATTTTAGTTGTGCATCATTCATCAATTCTTAGAATTGTGTTGAGGCATCCCTATTTGGAAAACTAGCCCATATGCAATAATAACCTCTCACCAATTGATCTTTAATCACCTTATGACCTAGTAACTAGAAATTTGGCCTATGGACCCATTAAGTGGGGCACTTGATCAATTATAAAAATAAATAAAATGCTAATCAAAATGTATCATCTAGTTAAATAATATTAAATACTTAGTTGAATTATCCATTTTTAATTAATTAATATATAAAAATGGAAATTTTAAAATCAAAATATCATGGTTTTTTATCATTGCCTTTATGAGTTGTCAATATCTCTCATAATATATCAAAATATTTGATTTGAGATCCATGCCTAATAGAAAACCATAATTACATGACAAATTTTTACACAACTAGAGTTAGCCTCAACTCACCTAGGGTTAGTTTTAACCCGTTTCATGTTTAAACTTAACCTTAACTCACCTTCAATAAGAGTTAAATTTTGAGGCTATAAATATAAGGCCACACCTATTGATATTTAATCTATCTTGGTGTAATGTTATAATGATCAAATATATACAAATACACCTTTCAAGTAATGTTACCATTCCAAATTCATAAGCCAATCTAATCCAATCAACCAAGCCAAGGTGCCAAGGAGAGGAGGAATTAAAACTTCATTGGTAAAGACTTCTTGATGCAAAAACTGAGAAATCCATTTGGAGCTCCAAGGAAGGTAAAATAATGGTTTCCTTTGTGTTATAGTTGTGTTTTTATTTGTAAATTTGTTACATATGCTCTCCTTATTGTCTAAATTAGAGGTGTTAGGATTTTAGTGTGTTATTATGATTTTATTTTATTGTACTAACACAAGACTAACTTCTCCTTTACGAATTATTTGTTCACATGATGGCATTACTAGTGAGACCATTCAACCCAAACTCATGAATAGAGTATCTTGAAAGATTTTTCGATCCAATAATACTTCATTATATAGCTTAATTTTGTGCTTTATTGATAACTTTTCCATTTTTTTGCTTTTGACTACATATTCATGAATTTGTGACTGTGTAAATATGAACTCAACATAAAAAATCATAAAATCATTAAAAAAATCTATAAATTTGTCTCAAAAAACTATGAAATCACTGTGGTTTAGCTTTTTCACTACAAAACTATGAAATTGGGCACATAAATGATGAATTCATTGATTAAAACCATGAAATCATCCTACAATAAAAATCCCTTTGCATTTTTTAGCTAACTACAAAATTATTATAGATTAGTGAATTTATTATTTGTAGTATAAAAATCATTATTTTTAGTAATGAAATCATTATTTGTAGTAGATAAATCATTTTTAAGTGGAGAAAAATCACTTTTTTAGGCTATAAATTTGTTCTGCTTAGTAGTGAAATCATTTTTGTTAACAATGAAATCATTGTGAAAGAGTGAAATCATTCCTATGTGTTTTGTATATTATTAAAAGTTTCATATAACCATGAAATTATAATCTAAAGAGAGAAATCATTTGCCTCTATGTCAAAGTTTTCAAATAGAGTACTAAAATCATCAAATACAGTTATGAGATCATTCGAGAACCATGAAATTGCTCACTATGAGTTTTTAAGCACTCTATCTTGATTGTTTTTTCATGATAGAACAACTTTTTAGTTCATAATTTATTGCATAACTATGAAATCATTCTAGAGAGGTGATTTTATGCTTTTTTGAGCTAATTTTCAAGTATATCACTTTTATAAAGTAATAATTAAACCCACTAACATATTTTGTAGGCCCCAAAGGCCAAGAAAATATGGTTTTAAACACTAAGTTTAAAAACTCACAATTTAAATTTGGTGCTCTAAAATCTTTTTACTTGAGTTATTTTAATTTTGTTTAAGGTTTTCAACACAATGCAAAAAGGTCTCAAAATTCATAACATATTTCATTTGGTGCTATAAAAATGAACTCAAACTTTAGTTAAATACTCATAAGATTTTTCATTTT
This sequence comes from Torreya grandis, assembly GCA_037957365.1. NCBI lineage: Eukaryota > Viridiplantae > Streptophyta > Pinopsida > Cupressales > Taxaceae > Torreya > Torreya grandis. Next base: position 431,749 of record JARHVA010002982.1, read on the forward strand.
TATGTTTGTTTGTCGAGTGTTTGTTTAGCAAGGTGAGTGTCATGTGTATGCTCTCTTATGACCCCTTTAGGGAACTTGGGTGAAAAAAAATGCTCACTCTTTCCATTTGTCACTTTTGTCCAAAAGCATGGAAGGAAATTTACTAAGGCCCTCCCTAAAAATCTACATGATTTGGGTGAACCCAAAATAACCCTAAAGTCCTTCCACTTTCTTTGTTTCATGTATTTTGGCTTGTGGGTGGGAGTTCATAACCTCCCCACAAGTTCTATATGGAAGCATTAACCCAAGAATTCATCTCCCAACATCATTTCAACCCCACTCCATGATGGGGTATATAAATTGAGGGTGACTAGTGGGATTCTTGTTTGAGTGGTTAAATAAGCTCCATTAGTTGTGCTTGTCCTAAAAAACTATGATCAACTCGGATGTCACACTACATTAAGTAATTGATAGATGTAGTCATTGTGAAAAGGAAAAGACATTTTCACAATAAGCTAGTTGACATGGATATAAATGATGTGATGTTACCTAGTGTTATAAATACATATGATACCATTTAGAAATGAGAAAAAATTAATAATTTAGATAACACCACTTGATGCATACATACTATTGATGCAGGGTGAGTATCTCAAAGTTTCATGTCATCATATGAACTATTAAGAGAAGAGGGGGATTAAAAAACCTACTTTTCATGCAATTTTACTTTTTGGATTAACATTTTAAAATCCTCTCAAGATAAAGTATATATAAATAATTTGATAACATGATGCCACCTTGTTAGTTTTAGGATTTAGGATGATACACTTAGGTGTTTTTGTCATTTTTTCCTCTTTACTTACATTATCTTGTGTCAATATTATTTGTTTGTCATACCACATATAAAACTAGTCTTATTTGTGCATTACTCATTTTTTTAAAGAGGATTTATGCCATCCATTTTATGTCACACATTGGCCTTAGTCATTTGTCAAAACTTGTGTGTGTATGCTATTTTTTTGAAAAGGGTGTCATTATGATACCCATTTCATTCCAATTATTGAGTCTTAGAGTCTTGAAACAAACTATTTGTCATATCTTTTGATCAAGATATCATTATTACTCTGATTAAATTATTTTAAATACTTCTTGTCTTATATCAAATTGTATCTCAAAGCCACGTGTGACTTCTTGGTCTATCCCTAATATTATCATGTTGTTCATTCATGTCTAGCTTGTTTTCTATTTGAGGAACCTAGTCTTCTAAGTTGAGTTTAATATTAGTATTGATAATTTTATATTCAAACATTGATCTATGATTCGTTTAATTTTGTCTTATACATATATATTTCAATTTTGAATTGTGAAACTTAGACCAATTCCTTTCTTGATTTAAAAACTATTTTTGTGCCTAAATTTGGGGAAGTGGTATATCTTATATATGAATAAAGTTCAATGTGTGAAATAGGGATTTGACTAAGAAGAGGAGATTAGTATGGAATTAGTGAAAAAATTCAAAAAATAAATTTACAAAGAACATACTAAGCTAACACATTCATGCCTATTTACTAGGGTGAGCTTAGTAACAAAAAAATGATAAACACAACTAAAAATTAAGAAAAAATACAAGAATTCCTTCACCTTCCTTGGATGCTCCAAATTCCTTTGTAGTATTAACTTGCTCAGTTTTGTGCTCGTGAAGTCCTTGGCAATGGAAGCTTGTCTACCTCCATCTCTCCTTGGCACTTTTGGCTTGTGGCTTGGATTAGATTGGAATCAATTTGGCATGGTAACACTAGTTGCTTAAATATTTTAGAATGAATCCTAAATTATAAATTTTCACAAATTAATCTTTTTGAAGATATTTGAGCATAATAACTTTTCACCAAAAAATAGCTTAGAAATGATGTGGTAAGGCCTCCTATTTATAGATTTTTGAGATTGATCAGAATCAACCTACACCATCCATCTCAGGATTGAGATGTGTGGCTAAGGGTTAATCCAATTATGCAATTAAAATTAATAAATAGGCTAATAAATACTTGGGATAGAGGAGAAATCAAGAGGCATGGAGGGATTTGATGAGGCATGGGAGGCATGAAACCTAATAGTTGTGGAATTTATGGTCTAGGGATGTCATCCCAAGAAATGAGGTCACCTAATGATGTAGGTATTCAATATTCATTTCCAAAATAAATTATCTAACAAGTTTTCATGGAATTCTTGATTAGGCTCTAATTTGGTTTAATTATCTCTTAAGCATGTTTAAGCACTTTGTGCACAAATTACTTAGATTGATTAGAATGACTTGTTATTTGTCCAAAATTTGACTAGATTGGAACTGGAAGGCAATGTTAGATGCCTTGTATCCATTATCCCACTTAGGATGTTACCAAAAACAAATAATGAAGGCACATGTCTTGTGTAAGATATTTGATAGGAAAGATCAATCTAGAGCACCCAAGTGCAAAATTGGCATTTTGACTTAGAATGATATGATCAAAGTTAGATAGCCCATAAATTGGATTTCCCCATTTAGGGATACCTTGGCCAAAATTGACATTTAAATATGTTAGTTTCAAATATATTAATGTGCTTTAGTGTGTTTAGGCTAAATTATGTATTTTAAGTGGAAATTGGCCAAAATCTTGGTTCGAGGTTATCCATGGCTAGTTTTAGGTGTCTATAGTTTGCCCCTATTTGGGAAGGCATTGCAAAACATAGGAAAAGCAATGTCTTCTCTAATAATGAGAAATGTCATGTATGACAAAAAGAGGATGATGCTTGAAGAATAAAGCTATAAATAGTTTTTGGGAAGATTATGTTGATGCCCCCTCAAGGGAGTGGCTATTACATTTATTGATGGATGTTTCCTTAAAAATAAATGAGAAGAAAGGTGGAATTAACCCATGGTTGAGATTAATCCAAATGAGAAAATACTTGCATGCATTGATTTAAAAAGGATACTAATTTGCTCAAAGGTGGTTATAATTAGGAATACAATTCAAAATAATGATTTGCCCATAGGTGGTTATAATCATAAAGAGGATGGCTAAAGATGATGGTGCCCCTAGTTAGGGATGAATAGAAAGCATTACTTAAGGATATAACCTAGAATATAGATTAAAGATGAGCGGGCACAAAATGATGAAAGAGATAAATAAAAGAATAACATTGATCATTATAAATGATTTAATTGTACCTACCAATGATGAGATGCTCATGCTTATTAGTAATGATACAACTACAATGGTAAATGTGTTGATTTGATCAAGGTTGGGATGGAAAGATTTTGCAAGGTGCCAAGAAGAAACTTCTATAGCTCCATTGATTATAGACCTTAATGAAGTTAATTTTTTTTGTAGCATGTGATGGTAGGATTCATGGTAGAAAACCATGAAGACTATCCCAAAATATTCATAAAGACTGACTCCTAATCCAATAAACACTCAAAAGTAATACACCAATGATAAAATCCATGATGATAATATTGACGTATGAATATGGATAGACTCAAGGATAATGTGATTAAGGAATCAACCATGAATGCATATAGATTGGGTCAAGGAAATAGTTTTGAAAGAAAACAAATAGGCAAGTAAATAAATAAACAAAAAAAAAACATAAAATAAAAAAACAAATGGAAAGCCCAAAAACAAAATCAAAATAAAACATCCTAAAAATGGCAATGCCCCAATAAGGTGGATCAAGGATAATTGACTAGGCTTAGATAGGACAAATATTTTTAGATTTTTGAAATGTTATGATTTTTTTTGACATTTTGAGGTATATTAACTTGTTAGAGAATGATAAGATACCTGCTCACAAAATGATGAGAGAATTTGGCTTAGGTTGCTCACAAAATGGTGAGATTGTATGGAAAGGGGGATTGAAGTGACCTCAACATGAATTGAGAATGACCTACTTAGTCTTGGAATGACTTCAAATTATAGTAATTTTATCCACACAAAAGGTGGGGGAAAACCAACTAGGTCCCAACAAGTTCTCAAATCTAGAAAATAGATAGGCAAGTGTAAACAGTAATGACAAGATGATGTGATAATGCATGATAAACAAGTGTTGCCCATAGTTTTCCCATAGGTGTTTATAACTAGGATAAAATAACATAGATCAATGGTACTAATTTTCTCATAGGTGGTTATAATTAGTAGCAATACTGGTGAAACATTGATTTGCCCATAGGCGGTTATAATCAGGCTCACATAAACAAAATTGATAGGATGAAAGATATCTCATCAGATCAACTATCACACTAATTTCATAGACTATCATTGAAACACATATTGGATTTATTGTTGAAATTTGATTATAATCCACCCATAAAAGGTGTAATAAGAACCAAATGAACCAATATTAAAACAAGATTAGGTATGATGATTAAAAAAAGGCTTTGGTCTAGATAGGAATAGAATGATAGGATGGCACGATCTTGCTAAGGATAATGATGGTTTTTGATAGATTAGATAATATGGTAAGAGGGTTTCCACCAAGTGATGGGGTGAATGGTAGGATCTATGATAATGGAAAATAATCATATGTAACAATAAGAATGGCAAGGTAAATGTGAAATGGTATGGTACATGTTTTTGGCCTGAGTGTGGTTTTTGATTCTATTGTTCCTTATGATGGGGAGATGCAAGTCATAATAAAAATATGATACAAAAAAAAACATATCATGTTAGTTTCTATCCCACACCTCATCTAAAAAGTTTCTCTATCAATAACTCAATGTAAATTTTGATTCTGAGAATGCTTTTGTGATCTTCATTGGTCATTGATTCCGATTCCTTCAAACATCAAGACAATGTATCTTTGTAGCCTCTAAAAAGGAAAGTGTTACAATGGATGGTAAATAAGGAAAAATAATGGATGGTAGGTTTTATTTTTAAATGGATTAGTTGATGATAATGGAATGTATAATGGTGGGGAAACAAATGAAGATCATGACTTTCAGTCACATGCAATATTGTTGATGCCAGATTTGACATAGTTTTGGTTATGGTGAGGCTAAAGACTTTTTCTCTTGATAAGAAAATCATATTTTTTACTTGTTTGGGATTGAGAGTAGATACCATCTAATTAGGCTATAGATAAGAAGCTATTTCCATTTGATCTTTGATTTTGTCTTCATCGAGTAGTGAATAACTTTTATGCTCAGTTATTGGTGCCTTAATGAGGTTTTCACCAATGAAGTTGTCTTGATTGTCTAGTATCACGTTCAAAAAGGTTTCACTAATGAACATTGAATTTTGAATTTGATTTTCTTCGAGTTATTTTCAAAAAATTTCACTAGAAGATGTTGAGTTTAAACTTTTCTTGTCACCCAGTGCCTCCAAAAAGGTTTCACTAGGAGAGTGTTCTTCTGTTATATGAATGGGTCTTAGCCTCCTTGATCTTCTTCAGCTACTATGTCATCATGGATGCAGTTTAATAAAGTATGATTCTATTGATCCCAATAAACACTTGTAGGAGATGGAATGTTAATGATAGGGCTATTTTGGTTGATGGTAATGACCTGTGGAATGGTAATTGAATGGGGAGAGGCTACACAATCCTCATAGAATATATTAGGATAACTTATGTTGAAGTTGAAGTAATCATCCTCAAAAACCATAGAAGGATCACATATGTATTTAAATAGATTTATAAGGCATGCATAACCAATGTTGTAATATCCATAAACATATTCTTATTTTGAATCTAATTCTAACTCAAGGGACTATGAATCTAAGGTTGAGACTAATGTTAATTTTGGTTTTGACGTTAAATCTGATGTCAGTTGAAGAATAAAACTTGACTCTAATGTGGATTCTTCATCTGATGGGTACTCTATTATAACGATGTCTTGGTGAATATTTAGTATTGGATAAATAATAATAATATGTAATGGCATGATGAGCTCAACTAAGATTAGTTTGTCAAAGTGAGACTTCTCTAAGATGGGAAAAAAGTTAAGAGATAACTCATCAAAGACTGGTTTGTCAATAGGTGGCTCTTAAAAAATAGGCATATGGTCAAGGTAATGATTTTCCCAAAGGTATTTATAATCATTTAAAAGTGACTCAGCAAAGATCAACTCATCAGAGTGAGACTCCTTGAAAACTAATATAGAATCAATAGGTGATTCATCATAGGTTGACTTATCACAAGTGATTGGCTCAATAAAAACATATTGGATTGTTTAGTTGTCTAGTCTTTGGTTTTCAATGAGTTATAAAATACTAGTTTTGAACATAACTTGGTCATCAAAAGATTGGAGTGATTGAGGTTTGGATAGGATTGGTACTAGAAAAGGAATGAAATATGGTTGGATAATGGTAGGGCCTTGGGGAGTATGATTTCTTGCATGAGCCAAAGGATAAAATCTTGAAATGGTAACAATAGGGTAATGTGTAGCTTGATTGATTTCAAAAGTCAAAGGACTAGGTATTGGTATGATGAAGGGGTGTTGTGGAGCTTGGTTACTCACACAAGTAAAAGAACTAGGTATAGGAATGGTAATGGTATTACTTGGATATTATAGAGATTGATAGCTCATATAATCCAAAGGAGGGTTAGGGGTAGTCAATGATCAGATAATAAAAGGACATCATGGAACTTGATTATTTTCACAAGCCAAATCATCTAAGTCTTCCTCATAAAACATATCATCCTAGTTGTGAGTTGGCTCATATGCTTGTTTTTGGCTATGTTCCATGTAATAGTTATTTAAAATAGGGTATGGATCCATATCCCAAATGACATTATCTATAGTTGTGTCTTCAAAGTCCTCATAAACCTTATCATCCCATATGGTAATTTGATTTGGATTTTTTGGTTTTTGACTATGTTCCCCATATGGAGTATTGTAGGGAGAATAGTAAAAATCCTTAGAAAATATTTATCTATATGGGTTCCTATTGGTATTTTATGTGGCCATTATATCATAAGTTGGATTTTACATGACTCCACCATAAGTGTAGCTAGACATATCTATGTAAAAGAGGAAAGCTCTAAAACAAAAAGGTTTAGAGTTCTACACACTCTAAAAAACTATCCAAAGGACAAATGGTTCAAGCTTAGTCTAACTTGGTCAAAATGTGGAGATGTATCTCCAATGTGGTCTTAAAGTGGAGATGTATCTCTAAAATTATTTTTGATAAGACTTGGCATAAAATAACCTAACATCAAATGTCATACACACACAAGGTCAAGTGTCTGAATAACAACTAATATGTCAAAGTTTTAGGTCAAAGTGTTCCAAACAATGTCTAAACTAAGAAAGGGAAAAGTTGAGTTCCTAGGTATTTTTTCCAAATATGGAGTCAAAATATAGGCTCAAAAAAATAGGCATATGCTAAGACTTTTAGCCAAATGGTGTCAAAATCTAGACTTGAATTAAAGGCTTATGTGATTTGATTTAATCTAACAAGTTTGGAAACAACTTTAACATAAACCTAGCACATGAAATCAAACATAAACATGATCAATTGACATAAGGAATAACACAAAAGACTCTTTGATAAAGGTTGTGTTCTCCCAAATAAAGGCAAAAATAATGATGAGGATATGCATTGAACAAACAAACCCATCAATAGTTTTCAAATTTAGGTAATCGATGTTTGGATCAAAAATCAACAAGGCTAATTGAAAACTCAACATTAAAAACTAGAATTTGACCAAATAAGCTAGACAAGATTGGACAACATGATGGCATAAGACAAAGGTCCAAATGGTAGATATGACATGGTTTGAAACAAATGGTTTTTGGCACAAGGTGAAAAAATTATTTAAACAAATTGAGTATCCTAATGGCATAATCATGATTGAATGATCTGATATATGTTATGTTTCAAAGACTCAAAAGGTTTAAAATGTTTTGTAATGATTTGAGCAACATAAAACTACCATTTGTAACTCAAATCAATACACACAAATAATTTTTTTAAAAAAATCAATGGACAAGTGCGGTGTAAAATATATAACATAACACCTCTTTAGATAAAAGAGTGACATATAAACAAAGTGGTTTGGACATGGTTTATAAACAAACAAAAAAATAAGTTTTATTTTCAAAACATACCAAAGCAAAAATGACTAAAATACATTAAGTATAATCATCCAAATCCTAGCAAGGGTATAGCAATGTGGGGTTGACAAAACTATAAAGCTTTCAAATGTTTCTAGGGGAATCAATTGCATGATGACTTTCACATCAAATGATGGAAAATACAAGCACAAAAATTAGGTGACCATAGCATTGGCTAGTTGTAAAAATGTCTAGTACTTTTTATAACCACTACATCCTATTTTTTTCTCAGTGTAGTGTGATGTCCAAATGCATATATGTCCCTTGTGAAACTCTAAAGGAGTATGTGAAGTCAATGTCAGGAGGTGAAAACCTAGGTTAAATCTTCCCTAAACATTTTGTGGGAGGTAATGACATCCCCCTCATAAGCCAAGTTTTCATGAAAATAAAAGACTAAAATAGAAAGACTTTAGGTTCATTTTAAAGGTCACCCAAACTATGATGTGTTTTTGGGGGAGAACTTTAGATGAATTTTTTTCTAAGCCTTGGACTATTATAGTTGAAATAGGAATGGCACTTTTGATTATAGGGGTTCCCTAAATGGGATAAATGGAAGAGAATACACACAACACCCCTCTCTTTTCTAAACAAATTTATATCAAACAACTATTGAAGACAAACACGATAAGTGTGTTTAATTTTTAAGGCCAAATGAAAGATTTGGTGGTGTTCATTTGACCCCTTGGTCTTAATTTGTAAATTTGAAAGATAACTAAAAGATTTAAGCAATATCACCCAAAATGATTTCATTAAGCACCAAAAACAATATTCTTAATTCATTTTAAAATCATGCCAAAGATGTCTTAATAATATGTTTTAACAAGCTACGAGTCTACTGATTACATATCTACCCTTAAGGCATCACCTCAAAAGTAAATATGTTAGATTAGAAACATTTTAGATATATTTTAAAAAATTTGTGAAAAATATATGAAACTTGCAGCTAAACTAATTTCAAATTATAAAAATTTAGGAGAAAACACATGGTTTTAAAAAAATCACCCAAAAGAGTCCGTATGACCCCAAACCAAGAATTTTAAAAAGGCCTATTAGCTCTTGGGTTTTGTGTTTTTAATAAAAACATAGTGACCAAAGTTAGTTCTATAACTAATGATAGTTACACTTACTAACTGATGATGGTTATCTAATTGACATCAGTTACATCAATAATGACTGATGATGACTATGCCAATAGATGATGGTTTTACTAACTGATGATGGTTACTATGTAAACCCATGATAAATAAAAATGGCAAAACAAATTTAGAAAATCAAGTTACAAGAGTTTTAATGATCCAAATGAAGATTTTTAAGTTACATAATGATCTTCTTCATGTGTGATGTGTTTGGTCCCACTGGGCGTGCAATTATGTGAACTAGAAATTTGACTAAGAAAAGGAGATTAGTATGGTGTTAGTGACAAAATGCACAAAACAAATTGAAAAAAAACACATTCAGTTAACACCTTCATGCCTAGTTACTAGGGTGAGATTAGTAACCAAAACAAATGACAAACACAACTAAAAAGTAAGGAAAACACAAGAATTCCTTCACCATCCTTGGATGCTCCAAATGAATTTATAGTAGTGGCTTGCTCAATTTTTTACTCATGAAATCCTTGGCAATGGAAGCTTGTCTACCTCCATCTCTCCTTATCACCTTTGGCTTGTGGCTTGGATTGGCTTGAAATCAATTTGGCATGGTAACACTAGTTTATTGAAGCTTTTTCAACCAATCTTGCACTATAAATTTTAAAAAATTAATATTTTTGAAGATATTTGAGCATAATAACTTTGTACCAAAAATGGCTTAGAAATGATGTGGTAAGGCCTCTTATTTGTATATTTTTGAGATTGATTAGAATCAACCTAAACCATCCATCTCAAGATTGAGATGTGTGGCTAAGGATTAATCTAATTGTGCAATTCAAATTGATATATAGGCTCATCAATATTTGGGATAGAGGAGAATTTAAGAGGCATGGAAAGCTTTTATGAGGCATTGGAGGCATGAATCCTGATATTTGTGGCATTTATAGCCTAGGGATGTCTTCTTGATAAATGAGGTCACCTGATGATGCAAATATTCATTATTAATTTCTAAAACATATTATTTAACAAGTTTTCATGTAATTATTGATTGGGATCTAATTTGGTTTAATTATCTCTTAAGCATGTTTAAGCACTTTGTGCACAAATTACTCAGATTGATCAGAATGCCTTGTTATTAGTCCAAAATTTGACTATATTGGAATTAGAAGGCAATGTTAGATGCATTGGATATTTTATTCCATTTAGGATGTTACCAAAAATAAATAATGGGTTCACATGTCTTATTTAAGATATTTGATAGGAAAGATCAATCTAGATTACCTAGGTGCAAAATTGGCATTCTGACTTGGAATGATCTGATCAAAGTTATTTAGCCCACAAATTGCATTGCCTCATTTAGTGATACCCTAGCCAAAATTGGCATTTGAATATGTTAGTTTCAGATATTTTAATGTGTTTTAATTTTTTTAGGACAAATTGTGTATTTTAACTATAAATTGGCTGAAATCCTAGTTGGAGGTTATCGGTGGCTAGTTTTAGGTGTCTACACAATGTCTTTTTACAAATGATCAAGTGCATGTTTAAATACTAATGACTAGTTTGTGTCAATGTGTTTCAATTTTTTCAGATTAAATATCTTTCCTTTTATACCTAGTTTTTTTAAAAGTATAATTTTTTTGCCTTGTTTCCAAAACACCTAACAATTTACCTTTGTAAGTCTAACTATTATGTCATGTTTCCAAGAGTCCTAGAAATTGCCTATTTTGTTTTAGATGTAGTTATTCTAAGCCTATCTTTGTGCCTTGTTCCAAAATACCTAACAACCTTCGTTATTTAGATATATTTTAACATTATTAGAAACATTTTTTACCTTGACTTTGGCATTTGTTTTTACCCATCCACTTAACCGTTTGGGTAAAAAATTTGATGTTAGACATTTGATGTTAGATAGTTTTATAACAAGTTTTTCACTAACCATTTTGGAGATACAACTCTAGTCATTAGACCAAATTAGACCAAGTTCAGACCATTTATCCTTTGGACCTTATTTTTATGAGTTTGTATAATTATTATCTTTCATCATGAAATATTCATTATTGATTTGTATATGTCATGTTAAACTCATAGTGGAACCATGTATAATATAGGTTATGATAATGTGGTCATAAATGATGAATTTATTCAAGACCCTTATGGTGATGACATGGCTTATGAGACAAATACTTATCCTCCTTAAACTACTCAATCTAGGGAATAGATTCAATATTTGTTAGCCTATTATTTGGTCAACACACCTCTATAATCATAGTATAACCAAGATCAAAGCACATGATATCTAGCTAGCATACCATTAGTTATAGAAGAAGTTCAATAATAACTATATTATGTTATTATGCCATCGACATATAATCCTTATTTTTTTATTATCACTTGTTTGAAAACAAGGATGAGGTTATAGTTATCCAGTAGAATTCCCTCATGAAACTTTAACAAGTCTAGTTAGAGTGACTCTCAACATGCCTTATACCCAAACCATTGAACATGCCTCTACTATCAATTCTCAAGTGCCCATGTTGATGTCATATCAAGACCCTAATATTATTTAAAAAGCAAAGGACCTGATGGAATACCACTTATACAAATACAATAAATGTATCAAACTTATTTGAATTTAGTTCACAATTTTCATACCATGGCCATGTCAAATGCTTAACTCATAGAACTAGCTCCCTTAATAGGATTATTAATTAAATTGATAGGTCAAGATAATTTGGGTATATTATCATTTGCATAAATCACTTTAGTTAGTGACATGTATAATGTCTCATATATTTAAGAAGTGAAATCTACTTCTATGCAAAATAATGAGCCAAACATGGTAGCTAACACGTAAGTGTCTTCAAATTTATATTAAAGCGGTTTAATTAAACCAACATATAATCCACAAAAAACATTTCCTTTAATTAACACCATGAGTGGTTCAAAATAGTAGGGGGAACTCCTACATCCCAACCACAACAAGTTACTTCCAATTCTCAACCAACTACTTCTTTAATCATACAACCATAAGGATTATGTAATTAAGCACCAAATAGTTTCTTTCCTCAACAAAAAGTGATGAATGTTATTCCAACTTAGGAGATGATGACTGAAATTCCATAACAAGCACAATCTAGTGTACCACTATAGTAGAGGCCAAAAAATATGCTACCTTAATATGGGGAAATAGATGTTGCACCTTTATAAGTAGTGATAAGTATACCTCAAAAGTTGTAGACCAATATGCCTTTGCCATCATAAACATTATCTAATCAACAACATATGTCCGTCGATCAAAGATAACTACTGAACATCCAACAAGTGTATACTTCACAATTAGGGTTTGTATAAAAAAGAGGTACCACTATCTTAGAAGTACCAATCAGGTAGTAATTTCCTTTTATTTAGCACATGCCACAAATCTAACCATAGGGAATTAGTCCACAATAAGTTTCCCTTAGTTATCTAGGTTTGACTAGTCTACAACAAGTCCCTACTCAACCTTATCAGGCACAATACTTTACCCTAAACCATATCCTTCCATTACAACCACAATTCCCTCAAAGCTAGGGCTATATACCAAATCCAAACTAGAATATTTTACCGAAATGTGGAAAATTTCAAAAACTACATACCAATCCACAGATGCATATTCTTGGTAAATTCCATAAACAAACTAACATTACACAACAAATTTTTACCCCATTATACCTTAATCAAAGTAATCCACCTTTAACTACCCAGCCTCCACCTCAGTGAAATATTCCATCCAGTTAATTAGCCCAAAAAATACAATAAATAAAGGATGTGATCGCTACAATTCAAGTAGGGAAGTAGACTAAGAAATTTTAAATGACATGTATTCATACCCATTCAACATGGATTATCTATAGAAACCATTTCCTCTATAGTATGAACCACTAAATTTTGATAAACACAAGGGTAAAGGAAACCCTAAGGCCCATTTAATATAATTATTTATTGATTGCTATCCAATGGCTTAAAATGACATTTATTTACTATTTTTTTTCCTTGAAGTCTATTAAGACAAGATTTGGAGTGGTTCCTAAAATTACCAAAGAATTTTGTATATGATTTTGATGACCTCTCATACAAATTTATGTAGCATTTCTCCTATAATAGCAAATATGATATTTAATTAGTACATTTGACTCAATAAAAATATAAAGTTATTGAAATCTTTGTGATCCATCTATAAATATGGAGAGTGATTTCTAGTCACTTCACCCATAGCTTACTAGACAAATAATTGATAATTGTGTTTACTAAAAGTTTGCACAGGGAAATATCCTATCATCTAGATATTTAATGTGCACATACTTTAAATAAATCATAAAAAAAGGTCTGTTAATTTAAAATTCCATTATTAACAAAGGGATTATCAATTTAACCTCACTAAACCAAAATTAGAACCAAAACCAAGCCACACGCATAGGCCAAAATTAGAACCAAAACCAAGTCCAAACACAAGCATCAGCTCTAGCTGAAGCCAAAAAATATGAGAAATATAAGTAATTCAACCATAAAAATAATATTTTTTAAATGCAGTAATTTAGTCACACCATGTCCAAATAGTGCAAACACCATTTATTTAGCCTACACCATAAATGCAACTTACTCCTCATCAATAAACCATTCAACAATCATAGCCTTTACAACAACCTAGACCTACTTTACAAATGAAGAAACCACTACCTTTTCAAACCCCTCCTCCAAGTATAAATTACACTACTCATCGAGTCTTCAATGACCTTGGATAACCTATTGACTTCAAATTTAACAAGATAGCCACAACTAACATGATTAGTTGGTCAATTCCAAAGCACTATCCTGAGGATATTCTATATATAGATTCATATAAATAAAATAAAATATGTGAATACCATCATGTTTATGGACATAATCTATGCCATTGTGTGTGGATAAAATAACTCATTGAAAATATGGTGGAAAGCATGGAGATTACATTAGATAATAGAGGATCTACATCCAATCAGAACTTGGGTATTTATCAAAACCCTTTTACAAAACATAACAACAAAAACTAGTAGTAGCAACAATGAAGGCCAAAATAAAAATAATATAAATTTCAAAAGAAATAAAAAAAATAAACTAAATGAGAGAAACCAAGGCTAGAATGATTCAAAAAACCAAGATACTGACCATGTAGTTGTACATGACTACACCAAAGTTTTAGGCCATATTGTAGGAGGTCGTATTTTAATCATCACCATCAATCCTAGACCAAGTGCTAATAGAGAAAGACCTTTGCTAAATAATACCAATAAATCCAACTATACCATTAATCATTCCTTGAATTGGGATCATAAATAAGCACAATAACAAGCAGGGACTACTATTTTAGGACCTTATACTGATAAATTTTCATTGCCACATGACCATAAATAAGTGCAACAACAATTGAGACTTATCTTATCTAGCCCATCTCCATCATCACTTTCTAGCAACAATGGTCTTGTAACCAATATTGATTGTGCAATCATAACTCAGTGGTTAAATACTTCCATTCTCAGCCCTAATCCCCCTACCAATAGACCAATCCAACCCATTGTCTTGTCTATGAACAAGCCATATACCATTGTTAAGGAAAAGTTATATGATATTTTTGAATAACTCCAAAAAATGCTAACACATATTTCCATTTTAGATTTTTTACATATATCTACTATCTATAATAACATCTTCATAGAACTACTAGGACAATCCCATATTCTGAATAACACAACTCTTGACAAATTCCAATATTTGGTTGGACATCTATCCTCAAGATAATAATTGAATTTTGACCAAAGAGATATGTCATCCCTTGGCCCTCTTCATAATAAGCCACTATACATTTAAGTTGTTATAATATAGTATAAAGTTAAATGTGTCCTCATAGATAATAGGTTAGGCCTAAATATTATGTTTCTAAAATGTTGGAATAATTGTCATTAACGTCAAAAGAATTGTAATGGATATGAATAGAAATGTCAAATGGAATTATTACCAAAAGTGAGCAGAAGTGTTTCCAGAAGTGAATGGAATTATTTTCAAAAGTGAATGAAAGTGTTTTTAAAAGTGAATGAAAGTATTACTAGAAGTGAACATAAATGTTGATAGAAATGTTAATCGAATTATTGCCAGAAATGAAAAAAAATGTTAACAAAATTATTGATGGAAATGCTGACACAAATGTCAACAAAAATGTGGATGGAAATCTCAATGGTCACATATTTTGGAGAAGATCTACCACTTGGATGGGATGCATCCTTTTAAAGCTAAGGGAGAAGAGATGTGGAAGTATTACAAGCATTCAATTTGATTTAAGATCATATAAGTGTGAGAGAGAAGGAAGAGAAGAAAATGAAATAGAATATCTCTTGAGAAGAGAAGTGTGAAGGGAAGATTTATTATAATGAATACTATCATTTAAGAATTATGAAAGAGAGGAGAACAAAAATTATATAAGAAAAATAGAGAGAGAAAAGGTGTAAGAAAAGTAAATCCATCATTTATATGATTAATAATCACAGATGGTGGAATAAATTTGGCTTAGGGTCAATGCCTCATAAGCTAGGGGTTGGTTCTCCTATGGGTTAGTGCTCACGAATTGGCCATGTTGGTGCTTGTTGAAGGGGATCAGTGTCTCTAGTGGGTAGGTGCTCACAAATTGACTAAGTTGGTGTTTGGTTTGGGGATTGGAATCTCTAGTTGGTTGGTGCCTGTAAATATTATAAAAGAGTTACACACACACACACACACACACAAACATAGATACATAGATACATACATACATAGATACATACATACATACATATATATATATATATACATATATATATATATATATATGTATGTATGTATGTATCTATGCATGTATGTATGTATGTAAATGTGTGTGTGTGTGTGTGTGTGTGTGTGTGTGTGTGTGTGTGTGTGTGTGTGTGTGTGTGTGTGTGTGTGTGTGTGTGTGTGTGTGTGTGTGTGTGTGTGTGTGTGTGTGTGTGTGTGTGTGTGTGTGTGTGTGTGTGTGTGTGTGTGTGTGTGATTGATGGAAATGTTGACACAAATGTCAATAAAAATGTGGATGGAAATGTCAATGGTCACATATTTTGGAGAATATATACCTCTTGGATGGGATGCATCCTTTTAAAGCTAAGGGAGAAGAGATGTGGAAGTATTACAAGCATTAAATTTTATTTAAGATCATATAAGTGTGAGAGAGAAGGAAGAATATAAAATGAAATAGAAAATATCATGAGAAGAGAAGTGTGAAGGGAAGATTTATTATAATGAGTACTATCATTTGAGAATTATGAAAGAGAGGAAAACAAAAATTATATAGGAAAAATAGTCAGAGAAAAGGTGTAAGAGAAGTAAATCCATCATTTTATTGATTAATAATCATAGATGGTGGAAAAAATTTGGCTTGGGGTCAATGCCTCATAAGCTAGGGGTTGGTTCTCCTATGGATTAGTGCTCACGAATTGGCTAGGTTGGTGCTTTTTGAAGGGGATTAGTGTCTCCAGTGGGCGGATGCTCACAAATTGACTGAGTTGGTGTTTGGTTTGGGGATTGGAATATCTAGTAGGATGGTGCCTATAAACATTATAAAAGAGTTATATACACACACACACAGATATACACATTGTATTATATGTATATATATATATATATATATATATATATATATACATACATATACATGTATATATATACATATATGTATATATATATATATATATGTATGTATGTATGTATATATATACATATATGTATACATATACATATATGTACATATATATATATCATATATATATATATATATACACTTTTATAATGTTTATAGGCACCATCCTACTAGATATTCCAATCCCCATACCATACACCATACTCATATCAATATATGAGCACCCGCCCACTGGAGACATATACATACACATACACACACACACACATACATGTATACATAGTGGGTGGGTGCTCACAAATTGACTAAATTGGTGTTTGGTTTAGGGATTGGAATCTCTAGTAGGTTGGTGCCTGTAAATATTATAAAAGAGTTTATACATATATATATATATGTATATATATACACATACATATATGTACATATATGTATATATACATGTATACGTATATGCATGCATGCATACATTATACATACACATATATACATAGTACATGGGTGCTCATAAATGTGACTGTGTGTGTGTGTGTGTGTGTGTATAATTGATTGGAAATGTCTAGTAGGTTGGTGCCTTACATATTTTGGAGAAGAGTCTGACTCTTGGATGGGTATGCATCCTATATGTATATATACATATAGGGAGATAGATGTATGTGTGAAGTGTGTATAACAGCATTCACTTTGACACACAGATCATATACAGTGTATAGAGAGAAGGTGGGAGCTCAAAAAATGAAATAGAATATGGTGTTTGAGAAGAGAAGTGTGATTGGAAGATCTTAGGTTGGTGCCTGTAATACTATCATTTGAGAATTATGATATAGAGAGGAGACACACACATACATATATATACATATATGTATATATAGGGAGAGATATATAGGTGTATAGAGAATATAAATCCATCATATTTATATGATATATATACATCATATGCATGCATGGACATACAAATTATGGCTATGGGGTCATATGCCTACATAAGCTATGTGTGTGTGTGTGTGTCTCCTATGTGATTGTGTGTGTGTACGAATTGGCTAGGAAATGGTGACACAAATTTCGAAGGGAATTAGTGTCTCCAGTATGGCAATGGTGCTCATAAATTGGACTGAAGATCTACCTGTTTGGTTTGGGGATTGGAATCCTTCTAAAGCTAAGGTTAGAAGATATGTAAACATTATTAAAAGCATTTAATTTGATATATAGATCATATAAGTGTGAGAGAGAAGGAAGAGATTCATATGATATAGTATATCTCATGACATATAGAAGTATGAAGGGAAGATATATTATACATGATAGTACTATCATTTGACACATTATGACATACATAGGATGTATATATATATATATAATATATATAGGGACACACATAGGTA
>JARHVA010002982.1:455000-515000 GCA_037957365.1 Torreya grandis
TAAAATATTATCTTATATTGATTCACCTCCCCTCTCAAGTATCTTAGATATAAAATAGCTAATTTACAACTAGAAATGATAACTATCAAGGCCTATGAAAATGAAGAAATGGAATAAAAAGTCACCATAAGCTTGCTAGTTATTGTTGGACCTTTGACCCATGATATGATTTTCCATGTGTTAGATCTAGATCTATCTTTTAATTTTCTCTTGGGTAAGCATTAAATAGATGAAATTTGTGAAATACCTTTAACATTGCACCAATGTCTCAAGTTCTTTCACTCAAGCATAGAGGTCACTATTAATGGAGATTTGTAACCCTATGAACATTGCAAACATTTGGAAGCCATGTACGAAAGCTAAAACTGAAATTTTGGCCTAGATCTGGTTCCCAAAGAGAACAAAGATAAAGATTTTTATTGATTTTACTAAGGCTAATTGTATATATCTAGATAGTCTTGATTAATCTTCACACATACCTCCTCTTGAAATGTTAAATTACCATCTCAACCAATGGCTTGAGAGAGTATTTGACCCATGACACATTTTAAATTGTTAATCTTCCATAAAACCCCAAGTCCTAAGGAAGACCTAAAACCAAGCCACTTTGTATGGAAATGCAATGAAAGGGAAAGGGAAAACTTCATATTCAAACTCTTATCATTTTTACACTGACCATTATCCAAGAAGAGGACTCACTTTCCAATGATGAAACCTAGTTATATTATCCAAGAAGACGACTCACTTTCCAATGATGAAACCTAGTTATATAGCAACAAATTGGTTGATTTATACAAAAATGCCAAATACTCCATTCTTAAAAGGATCATGGAGAACCAAACCTATGAAGTATGAGGAATTAGGCCAAAGAATTAGGGCACTCTTGAGCTAATTTATATCACTTGGTACAAAGGAACCTATGGTCTCAAATTTAAACCACTTGCACTAACTCCACACATCTTATTCATTTTCCAATGCCAATGTCTAGCGATGATGATGCTGATAGTGAAGCAAAGTCTGATCATAAAATTTATGAAGAGATTGAGAAAACTAATATATTTAACACCCATGTTTTTTGTACCATTACCCCAATAAGTGGATGTAACATGATTCCTGTTTATCACCCTCAACTTATATCTTGGGACCAACAAGAATCCACAATGCCTATAAGTGAGTTTGAGAATGAAGAGGCCTTTTATGATTTTATAGGCCTAGGAGACAATGGTGCTTGGGGACAACACAAATAAGGGTTCTCTATCAAACTATATCCCACAACCTATTTTGGAGAATGGGTGAACACCCTTAGCCAAAAATAAAAGATCAAAACATTGAGGTCCCAAAGTGAAAACTTCTTTGAGCCACTTTTGGACCAAGGTAAAAGTAAAGAGAAAGGCTAGTATTTTTGTGAAAACCTATTTCAAACTCTATTACATGGTGCTATTCACCTTTACTCAAATGAAGCTTAGGATACCACCATTAATGAAATTGATTTTGGGTCCATGTTCAGTTCTACAGAACAACATCCCTTTGATCAAATTTCCCTAGAATTTCCTATAATATTTTTGACATGGTCATACCTACTTCAACGATGTAGATTCATATTGTTTAGGATAGATCAAGGAACCATTCAAAATAGAGTAATTTGTATTTATAAGCTAATTCAAATCATTACATACTATTTTATAAGACATCTCCACTCTCTTAGTAGAAGATACTATAGAAGTCAACATTGGGAATCTGGATGACCTAAAATGGATAAAATTAGGTAACTACCTCACTAAGAAGGCATGTGAAATGTTTAAATCCCTTTTAAGGGAATTGATTGACATCTTTACTTGGGATTATTCATACATGCCGTGTTTAGACCCCACCTTGGTTGTGTATCACCTTATTGTACATCTCGATTCCAAACTAGTAAAACACAAATTATGTAAGATGCACCCTCATATTGATGTATTAGTGTGGAAAGATTTAAAAAAACTCTTAGAATTGAGATGCATATGACTTATCAACTACTCAAAGTGGATATCAAATTTTATGTGTGTTAGTAATAATCTATAAGGAGTTGAAATCTACACTGATTTTAGAGACATAAACAAGGCCTACCCCAAGGATGAGTTTCTTCTTCATAACATTGACATTATATTTGAATCCATAATGGGATTTAAAATGCTTTCAATTCTGGATGGATTTTTAGGGTATAATTAGATCATAAAATCACCAGAAGACTAACATAATATAGTGTTCACCAATCCATGGGAAATGTTTTATTATCAAGTTATACCACTTGGTTTCAATAATGCTAGGGTCACATACCAAAGATCCATCACCATAATATTTCATGATATGATGCATGACATTATTGAAGACTATATTGATGACATATTAGGTACATCAAAGACCAAGGTTGATCATCTAGTTACAATATGAAGAATATTTGAGAGACTTCATGAATACAAGGTAAGATCAATCCTAAGAATTGCATTTTTGGTGTCACTTTAGGAAAATTTCTAGGCTTCATTATCTCCCATAGAGACATTGAAGTCAACCCTACCAAAGTAAAATATATTAATTAGATGCTACCACATTCAATTTTCAATCAAATTTATAGTTTACAAGGTAAGATTCAATCTATCAGGTGATTTATCTCATAATTAGCCAATAAATGGCTTCCTTTCACACTCTTACTAAATAAGGGTGTCATGTTTGATTAGGATGAACAATGATAGAAATATTTTTATCACCTAAAGGAATATTTTGCCAATCCACCTATTTTATCACTTCTTATGCCAAGAAATCCATTCCTACTGTACCTATTTTCCATAGATAAGGCCCTAGTGGAACTTCTAGCTCAACATGATGATAATGGAAAAGAGCTTTCCATATACTATCTAAGCCATAAAATGGTTGTGTATGAATGAAATTATACACCCATAGAAATAACTTGTTTAGATATGGTCTTTATGTCATAAAATTTGTGACATTACATTATTAAAAATAAGACCATAGTTATTTCCAAAGTAGATCCACTTTGGTATTTACTATCAAAGATAGGTTTATAAGGTTGCATGACTAAGTGGATCATTCTTATGAGTGAGTTAAAGATATAATACATCAATTTAAAAACCATAAAGGGATAAATACTTGTAGGTCAAATTTCTAAATCTCCCCTTGAAGATACCGAACCCATCATTTTTTATTTCCTAGATAAGTTCATTATGACCATAATTGAAACACCTCCTAATGAACAACACTAGAAGCTATATTTTGATGGGTCATTCACATTGCATAGATTAGGGGTAGGCCTTTTTTTATTACACTATAGGGGGATCTTATCCCTAAATCATTCTACATCATATTTATTTATACTAACAACATAGATGGATATGAAGCACTCATTGTAGGTCATCATTAACTAGTATAATGGAATATTCAACATTTAAATGTTTATGGTGATTCTTGATTAATAATCAACTAGGTTATAGACCACTTTCAGATCAAACATGACAAGTTGGTGCCATACAAGGCCATGATTAAAAAATCTTAAATAGTATATTGCCAACAAATAGTTTTAACACATACCTAGGTCTAGTAATGGAATAGTGGATGCTATGGCCACCATTAGCTCTTTGATCTAGAAAATATACAAGGTAAAAGAATATCAATTCCTCATCATAAATATTCTAGTTCATGATCATGAATATTAAACCATCATAGTGATCTATAATATTATTAGTCCCACCTATATATGGTATTCAAACCTCCTTAATTACCTTCATAACCATATAATGTCACTAGACCTATTACACAAACAACAAAAGGCCTTTATAGACTAAGCCTCATGATATACCTTACTTATCCCAACCCTTTACCATTACAACTTAATTGGAAATATACTTTGTTGTTTAAACTTGATTGAAGAAACATTAACATTATAGGAATTTCATGAAGGAGTATGTGGATCCCATACTAATGGGGCCATCATAGCCAAAAATATGTTGCATACTAATTAATATTAGCCAATATGGACACATATGTGGCTGCTCATGTTAAAAGGTGTGATAAATGTCAAATGCATGCCAACCTAATTCATTCCCTATCCAAAACACTAAAACCAATGATTATACCATGGTCATTTGTAACATGGGGACTCAATTTCATTGGGAATATTAACTGTACCTCATATGATGGCCATAAACACATCCTTACCACTAATGAATATTTCACTAAGTTGATTGAAGCTATACCCCTCACTTTCATGATTGGAAAATAGTTTTTTAAGTTCATCTTAAATCACCTCATTTATCACTATGGTATTCCATCCAGCATTATTTTTGATAATTCCAAATCATTTATGGATAAAGATGTCAAAATTCTTTGTGTCAAATATAATATCACTCAACATTTTTTTATTGAATATTACCAATAAGGCAATGGCCAAGTAGAGGCATCCAATAAAACCATTATCAACATCATAAAAAATATTTTTAATGATGTTGACTATGACTGACACCTCCAAATATTCCACACCTTCTAGGTATACTACACTAATTAATATACTCCAACCATATCCACTCTATATTATATGATTTATGGCACTAAGGCCATCCTTCCCATCGAGGTTGAGTTACCTTCTTTGCATATCTCATTGAAACATGTCATAGATGATGAAGGTTATTTCATAGATCACTTGCACAAGCTAGAGTTACTTGATGAGAAATAAATGACTACTATCAGTAGCCTTTTGGCATACAAAAATAAACTCTATGTCCACTATAACCAACTAGTTAAACATTAAGATTTATAGCTTTGTGATCTAGTTCTCAAAGAAAACAAAATGAATACCATGACCAAGAAGAAGAATAAGGGAAAGTTCAAACCCAATTGGAGCAATGCCTATATCATTTTTGTAAATTATGGAATTCAATCATACAATCTCACTACCTTAGTGGAGATTAAGTTAATAAGATGATGAACATAATATGCCTCAAACATTAACTCACTTCAGAAACCTAAAATATTGTCTATGAGGAATGTTTACATTATACCATATCATCACCTTATTTTTACCATACCATATACTGTTCTATGATACCTTTCCTATTGACCAAAGTTGTTTTTACCCTTCCTCCCAACCCTTTAACCTTGGTTCCATTCTATTGGTTCTTTAGGAACCTTTAGCAAGGGGATTTAGATTAATTTTTATTAGTTGATTTATTATTATAGATAGAGCCAATATCTTAAACTAGTATGATAGTGGCTAGGAAGTTGCATCCTTCACTTCTTGTTTAGTTTCATCTTGAGTGCTAATGATTATAACTACCTTTAGGAAAATATATATCCCACTCTATGCTACTAATTATAACCACCTATGAGAAAAATAGTATCATTAACCTATGTTGTTGTTGTCTAATTATAACCACCTATGTGAAAATTAGTAACAATACCTTTATCATGCCTTGAAGTCCTACCTTGACATTCCTTTGTCATACTATATCATATGCCTAATTTGAGAAATTGCTACTACCTCTTCCAATTCCTCTACTATAAGATGGAACTATAATGACTTGAGGTCCTAATGGGACTGTTTATGCAATTATCAATTCATGTTGAGGTTAGATCAATCATTCTTTGCCACTCTCGCTATTTTGTGAATAATTTGTAGTTTGAACGCTCTCTCCATTTTTTGGGTTAGACAATTTGGCATCTCATCATTATCAATCAAGTTGAGATGCTTCAAAAATTAAAAGAACATTTTTAAAAGATCTTGAAAACCCTAAAAATAATAAAATCAAGAAAATTGGCTTAGAATCTCCATGTGAGATACAAAGCCATCAATTTTTTTTTGAGATGGTCCATCTTCTTTGTTTAGTTTATCTCTAGACCACTTTGTTCTATTTTCCCCTTTTTTTGGGAGAACTACATCAGCCTAAAATTTACATGGACTATGTAGGCAACACTTGGATACATGGGGTATATTGGGTTAGTTCAATTATGTACCTTATTTTTTAATTTTCAACCACTTCTTTACCTTAAGGATCATGGGAATCTTAAATATTTCATAAGAGACCACTTATCATTTAGTTTTCCAATATTTATTTTCCTAAGATTTATGTTCTCAGCATTTTGAGAGTTTCTATTTAGCACATTATGTAGTCAAGTTTGATATATTAATGACTATTTGGCTTCATTTTATGCTCTCACCATTTTATGAGTTCATTCCTATTATTCCTTTACATTAAAATCATTTTTTTCTTATAATAAATTTTATTTTATCCCATATCTTGGGAGAACTAAATTTGGCCTAAATTTCATGTTGGATCTTATGTCCATGGAACTATTTATGCATCATCCACTTTCCTACTTCATCTAGAGTCAACTCGACTACCCTTCAATTTATTCTATTCCCCTCATTTTTTTGTCTCCTATAACCTATGAGCAGTGTTCATCTCCTTATTTGTTATTTATTTATGATAACATTGTGATTAATCATTATTTGTGTCTATTTCATTTTGTTCTCATTATTTTATTTTGTTCTGTCATTATTTTATGTTTTCTAGTGTTTCATTTAGTGGTGTGTTGATTCTTGGTGTTTGTTTGATTTCATTGTCATGCATTGACTTAGTATCTATGTGTTTATTAGTTGATTATTTATGAATTATACTTAATTCCATAAATATTCATACATCAACATTGTCATCATGGTTTTTATTATTGGTTTATTATTTTCACTTTTTTATTGGATTACATGTCAGTCTTTATGCATATTTTGGCAAGGTTATCATGGTGTTTTATATCATGATGCATACCATCACATGATAAAATAAACATCATCTCAATAAATATTACAAGTAATGATGTCATAGTACTTCTCCTTGGATACTCTAAAAATTCTTGATCCATCCAAATCATTACCCAAAAATAGTGTAACTAAAACACAATTTTTTTTAATCCTCACTAGTTAGGATGTGCATCTCCATACTAGTAGGTATCCAACAATAATATTTATACTCTATACCAATTTACTCTAGTCTATGGGTACATATTAAGTCTATAATCCCCCTTTTCCAATTTATCATATTGTCCCACCTATAGTGGCAATGATTATAACTACCTTTGGGAAAATCATTATGTTTAAATCCAAGATACTAGGCTAATTATTAGAACTAACTTTGGGTATATCATTTCATTTAAATATATCTAGATGTTAATGATTATAAATTCTTTTGGGAAAATCATTATTCATTTATCTACCCAACTACGGCATGTTTTCATTATGCTAATGATTATAACTGACTTTGGGGAAATCATTATCCCTATATCTATCCAATTGGGCCATGTTTTCATTCTACCAATGATTTTAACTAAATTTGGGCAAATCATTATTTTCATTCTACTAATTATTATAACCACATTTGGGCAAATCATTATCTTTTTATCATGTTATGTTGATGATTATAAATACCCTTAGGTAAAATCATCCTTTTTTATCTCCCCAATTAGGGTATATCCCTATACCATTGATAATAATTTCCTTTGGGAAAATTATTCTTTTCCACCCCCTTTTACCTCTTTGGTCCCATCATTTTCCTTCTTTAGAGAAATTGATCACCAATCTTCTTTACCAAAACTCTCTTAAGGGGGCATATAGAGCTCATTCATCACCTGTTAGGGAATTAAGCATACAATAACTTTTCATTATTTAAGAATATATTAATGTGCCTATAAATTGCAATGACTTCCCAAATAGGGGAAAAATATAGACACCCCAATTCATCCATAATTAGATTTCAACCAGATTTTAGATTGATTCCTACCAAACATTACAAACTAAACATAAAAATCACATAGTGTCCCAATTTTAGTCATGTATCATTCATAAATGCTCATAATCATGTTGACCCATCCTTATTTTTGTAACTAGCCCATAGTCAATAATAACCTCTCATAGATTCATCCCTAATCACCTTGTGACCTAACAACTAGTAATTTATACTATGGACCCATAAAGTGGGGTACTTGATCAATTATCAAAAGATTTAAAATGCTAATAAAAAATAATCATTTAGTTAAACAAGATTAAATACCTAGTTTATTTTATCCATTTAAAATTAATTCATATATAAAAATAAAAATTCCAAAATCAAAACATCAAGCCTTTTCATCATTACCTTTATGAGTTCTCAAGCTCTTTTAGAATATCTAAAAACATCTAATTTGAGATTCATGCCTAGTAATTGAAAACCATAACTACATGATAACTTTTAACTCAACTAGAGTTAGCCTCAACTCACCTAGGGTTAGTTTTAACACATTCCATGTTTAAACTCAACCTTAACTCACCTTTGGAAAGACCTAACTTTTGAGGCTATAAATACAAGGCCATACCTATTAATATATAATATATATTTGTGTAACATTATAATGCTCAAATAGATGCAAAGAAAAATTTCAATTAATATTACCATGTCTGTTTTAGAAGCCAATATAAGATAATCAACCAAGCAAATATGCCAAGGAAAGGAGCAAATAAATATTCATTGGTATATACTTCTTGATGTACAAACCAAGCAAGCCACTTCAACAAACCATTTGGATCTCCAAGAAAGATAAAATAATTATTTATTTTGTGTTCTAGTTATGCTTTTATTTGTATGTTTGGTACCTATGCTTTCCTTAGTGTCTAGGCTAAGGTGTTAGTATTTTAGTGTGATATTTTGATTTTATTTTATTAGACTAAAACAAGACTAACATCCACTCCATGTATTTTTTTCACAATAGTTGGAATGGGTGCCATGTGTTGAGAACATTGAATCTAAATAAAAAAGATATTAGAATCCTTAATTTGATTCTAATCAGTCAGCATCTAAACAAATTTATATTCAAATCCTCACTATCATGAATGAAACAAGAGATATATTAATAACCATAGAACATGAAGTTCATGGGAAGAGTGAGGTTAATGAATAAGAAACACCAAAAGAACAAATAACTAGTTAGGAAGAGCCCCAAAATTAGGGATATGTCTAGGAGAATCAAGGAGTAAGAGTTCAAGTAGTGAGTACTCATCTGAGATATGAATAAATTCGATCCACCCAAGTTTGATGAAACAATGTTGAGTGATGGATCTAAAGCTTGACATACAAAGATGGAAAAATATTTTAAATTTTGGAATTATTCTAAGGTAACCAAGGATATTTGTGGAGCTTACTAACTTGATAGTGAAGTAATAACTTATTAGGCCGATAAGAAGTAAGATATGGGTCTTAAATATATCACCACTACTTCAAATCAATTTGTAACCTTGTTTGGAGCTTGGTGGCTACCCTAGTTGTACTTTGATTAGAATTTAATAGATTTCAAAAATTTGAAACAAGGATATCTATTAAGAAATGAGTATTGGGAACAATTCACAAATTTTTTGATGTACCTTAGTACCAAAAAAATGAAAATTTTAATATTAGCAAGTTCATCATGGGTTTCATACGTAAAATTGGATGTGAAGTGGATGTTCAGGGGCCATCCACCATGGAATAAGTCTTTGATAAAGTGGTTAAATAAAAGTATAAATTTAAATCAATTATCAAGGTTAGAGACATTTAGATATAAATTTAGAAGCTCAAAAAAAACTTTCAATATAAATAACTAGAAATATAAATGAAATTCCAAGAATAGGTTCAATAATCAAAATGTGAGGTTCAATAACACTTTAAGGAATATGAAACTCATATATGGTTTCAAATAAGGTTTCAAGGGAGGCAATCAATTTTAGAGGAAGGGACCACCTCACAGATTTTTTACATGTGGAGGAGACCATTATGTTAAGGTCTATCCTCAATGGAAGATAGAGAGTAAAAAATAATAATTCATTTAATTATTGACAATAATCATACTAAATTTATATCTTCTCCCATTTTAGTATCAAGTACCTTATCTGAGCATCTTATTTAAATTTTAATAGATATAGTGTTAGAAAATTTAATGTCTAAGTGGTGTAATTATAAATACCCTTATTAAAATTTAGGTAATTAATAATGATTTATTATTTATTAACACAGGATAAAATCCTCATCTAAATAAATCATAAAACATAAATTATTTATTAGCTATCTGTAAAAATAAAACATTATTGTTTTATTTATTATCAATGTTTTAAATATTCTGAGGATGGTTAGACCCATTGGTTATAATGGTCACCTTCCTTCAATTTTAATATAAAATAGTGTTTACCCATAATATTCAAATATCTTGCTGATTTGCTAATATCTTAGGTAAACAGAGGTTTTTATGAAGGCGATTTTGTGAAGAAGTGAGATTGAGAAGAATTGATGTATTGGGAGAATTATTTGAACATTGAATAATCACTATGGGGTTTTTTACCTCCATTGGAGGTTTTCCCACCTAATTTATGTGTTTTGTATAATTGACTTATGTGCCTTGCTTTATCAATTTACTCTAGAGCTACTATGTTAATATGTTTATATAAAATTTATCATGGTGTCAGAGCCTAAGGGAGAGTAATTGTTCAAGCGATCCATTATAAATTGATCTAAAAATAATTTTTTTAATTACTTATATTTTTTTAACCTTGACTAGCCTGGTATGACCTATGAGAGGTATAAAACTTAAAAAAATTATTTATAGTATATTATTTGACTCCTTGTGATCTGAAAGGGATATATCAATTAGATTTGGTAGTTTAAAACCTCTGCAGACCCTAAAAAAAACTTGTTTGGCTCATTCCATTTTTTATTTCTCCCCATATGCATTATTATTTAGCCTTTGTATGGCCTTTGTTGGATGAAAATTAGTCAAAAATTCATCTTTCAATATCTACATCATGTTTTTTTTTCTTATAATGTTAAATCTTCCTATTTTTTAGCTTGTTTGAGCCTCTATAAGAGCATGTGGAACATTCTTTCAAGATATGCAATTTTTCTCTCTCCCATGGGTGCCATGTACATCCAATTATATTTATATAGTCAAATTCTAAGCCCAATATTATATTTTAAAGATTAGAATAGTTTGCCTTGTAAAATTAGGAGGCCTAGAAAAATTTTAGGGCAAATGGAGACATGTGGAAGGAGATATGAGTTGTTGAAGATCCATAGAAATACCATTAATCTCCATCTTACATGAAATCTGAAAATAAAATGTTAGTAATAGTTTTGAAAACTATTTATTAAATAAATGAATTATTAATTACCTTTATTTCAAACATGTTGGGATGGGACCCTCTTGATGAGTTATCATTTTTCAAAATAAAGGTAATTCTTAAAAAAAACTAGTAATTTTTATTTACCATTTTTTATGTGCACATTTAATATTTGTGTAAATATTTTTATTATTAAAAATAAAAATATAATATTATGCATTTAAACTTTTGATTAGACTCATAGATGAATTGGCTATTATCATTTTGTTAAAATTTACAACAACAAGATCTCAAGTTTAAAACCCCTCAAAAACATTACTTTCTCATATTATTGATTGTATTGATAAATTAATTGCAAATTATATTAATTTGAATTTGTTTTTTGGTTTATGTTCCAAGTTTCATGCATTGAAAACTCTAGTTAACCTATTGATTTTGTTTCAACATTTATTCTATTCAAAACCTAGACAAGCATAATTATGTAACCAGTTGATACTTAGGTTTTGGTACCTTCTAGACACATATACATGGTCTATTTTATGTTTTGAAACATTATATTATTAATTTTATAACTTTTTTTAATAATAGTGTCTAGGTGGTCATTCTAAGTGTGACTCTTTTGCCGCTTAGTTTAATGTAATTTTGTTTCAAATTTTTAAATTATTTTACATTGAATTATATTCCTAATTCAATGTGCATTTGTGATTTATTTTATTTTACAAAAATATTATAAAAACTCATTAAAAAGGTAATTTAAAAAAATTATATTAGTGTATTCTTGTGACACTTATGACACCCTATTTTGTTGCAATCTTTCATAATTTTTCTTGCTTTGTCTAGTATTAAATTAAATAATTATTCAGTGTTTACACTTAAAAAATTATTTTTTACTATAAAATAAAGTTAAATTAACATTAAAAAAGGGTTTATTTTAAAGCATTTGTTTACTATCATTCTTAAAGCGAAGTTATGGCTTCACCTACTTTTATTTTATATAAATCACAAATGCTTAATGAAAATAACTAAAATATATATAGTTCATTTCAAAGATAAATTTATGACCCAAAAGTTGTGTAATATTGTCATTGGGCCTAAAAAATCTTCTTTTGGACATCATGTGACCCTTGAGCTAACCAATGTATTTCAACATAAATCATAATAAGCTATGTCCATTAACTTATGGAGTGTTTAAGATGAATTCCTTATCCACATTGGTAATCAAGAGTCTCCTAATGATTCTTATAAACATCTTGAGTCCATGCACAAGGGCACTTATTTCTCAAAAATCATTAAGTTAATCCTTGAATTGCTGACTACACTTATTAAAGGTGATGAAAAGGTTGTAAATTTTATTAATAAAATTAAGAACATTAAGGATCATTTAGCTAGTTATAATTATAATTTAGTACATGATAAATTAATTTATTTAAATTAAATATTCATGAGTTTAAAAATTTTATTTCAGTTTTGAATTCAAAATACCAAATTGAGAAAGATATCCCTAACCTTACCACCTTGTCGACTCTTCTAATTCAATAAGAGAAAGTTATAACTAATTTTTATTCTAAATATAATTTCACTCATGTAATTATCACCTTAAATAATATTTCTAGTAATAATAAGAACCAAAAATCTAACCCTTATCTTACTTCTAGCTCAAATGGGAACAAGAAGTTTAGTAATAAGAATAATAAACTTAAGTTTAATGGAAATTATAATCTGTGTGGTAAATTTGGTCATAGAAGGGAAACCTATTATAAAAATAATGATAGATTTAATAATAAAACTTCTAAAAAAACAAAAGGAATAAATCTAATCAAAACAAGTAGAAAAATTAAAACTCTATTTAGGATAACAATTAAGATCATAATGTTATTACTTTATAGGTTGCTTTATTTACTTCAAATGAAAATGAATGAATTTTAGATAGCAGTGAATTACACCATATGAATTTCTTATCTAATATTAGTATGTTATTCTAAACATATCTCTGAAATAATTTACTTATGAGATAATCCATTTCTAAAAGCAACTAAACAAGAAAAAGTAAAGTTTTCAAATTTTGTTATTAATGATGTTTTATATGTACCTAAACTTAAAAATTATTTCATTGTAACATTTCTTAGAGATATCTGGTCCATTATAAATTAATTTGGATCTTTTATTGTTTAAGGTCAAAAAAATAGTTTATATATCTTCTCTCTTGCATATTTTCTTTCATCAGATAGTAAGAATGAATCTCAATTATGGCACGAAGGATTAAGACATGTTAATGTTAAAAGTTAAAATTATATGTCTACTCATAATCTTATTGTTTGAATTGATTTTATACCTTCTCATGATGAAAATTATGAGGGTTACTTACGTAGTAAGAAACATACTAACACCTTTCATAAGAATCATGATGTAAATTTCCAACATCCTTTAAAATAGATTCATATTGATGTTGTAGGACCTATTTTAAATCAAACTTGCACCCCTATGAAGGTAGTTTTAGGCCTTCATAGTCTACTAAAACATGGAAATAATCCTAGGTTGTGGGTGACCTAATCAATGGATAAAATCTCTAGATTCTAAGGGTTAGTTCCCTTTGGTGTATCAATTAAGATATTTTCTCTATGATAAAAACAACAAAAAAAAGAGAGAGAAACTTGAATGGAAATCCTATCTAATGATGGTGATACACTTGAATGATTAGTTTATCACTCAATTAGATCTCCTAAGAAAACTAATTTAGATAAGAGAAAGGTTGAACTTTCAATTCTAATTGACCAATATGCATAAGTATTTCATGAAAAGGTTCTATATTGTGATCAAATATTAAGTAAAATGATGGATTAGGCATAATTCAAGGCACTAACCAACCACTCGTATCCATTGTAAACTCAGCCAATAGACATTAAACACAGAACATGACTTGCATAATCTGACCAACTAGTAACTAGGTAAGAATCAAGAATTGATAAGGAATAAAACTCTATCAATTATGAAAATAAATGACATAAATACACTATACAAGTAACTATAATATGAAAAAAAATATTCCTATTAATATAAAAAAAGGTTACAACTCAATATTTGGTAGAATTTTGTCTTGCCAAAAGAGGTATACCATTCAAGGCTGAAAAGCCAACTTATATAGAAAAGATACAATAAGCCAAAAGAGTGGCACTAAAAATAGAAGAGAATTCAACTCCAATTAAACTTATTTTGTCCAAATATTTAAAAATAAATCCCTTTGTCTTATGCTTACATGAAAACTCCTTAGCATTGAAATATGGATGATGAGCTAATCTCTTTCATGCATGAACAACACACTAACTTGGATGTCTAAACTCAAGATTGAACAAACTTGAAGATGAATTGGAACATGAGAATGTATTATATTTCATGGAGAGCATGAGTGGATGTGACACTTGTTAATTAGTCAGCTAGAACATAAGACTAGTCAACCTCTAATGGTCTTCACTTGAACTGCTAGACTGTTTGAAAGGCTTGGAATAAAAAAGAGTGTGCATAAATGAAATCAATGTTATGCTCTCCAATGTTAAACTCCTTTATTCATGAAAATGAGCCTTTATTTTGGAACTGAAGGTGTCTTATTTGAAATGGTTACACATCTTGGACATGTCTAATCCTATTTGAACCACTTTGCATGCTGTAAAATGTGTTAACATATTCATTGGCTATTAGAAACTCTTGTATTTTATGTTTATTCATATATGTATGTATTATATTCATATGGAGATTATTTTGGCTTTTCATTTGGATTATCTCTTCATTTATTTCTTCAGATTCTTTGTCTATCCTTTGCCTATGGGCCTTTGATTTGGTATCTTCCAGACAATTTTTCCCTCTCTTTCTTTTAGACATTTTTCCTTAGCCACTTTGCTAGACCTTTTCTTTGGGTAATTTCCTTATTTATTTCCTACAAATATTTTGCGATGATCCTTTCCTTTGGATACTTTGCCCAAAGGAAATATGTCTTCATCCCCTTCTTTTGAATTGCCCTATGGCATGTTTGGATTGCCCTTTAGATTTTTGTAAATGTCCTTTTCTAAAGGGTAGGTAACCCTTCTAATTTGTTGTTTGAACCTTAAAAAATGGAGTATACCCTTTAGGATTTCATAAAGGACCTTGTTTAAGGGATAATAACCCTTTAGACTTTTTGATTTTAAATATCCTAAAGGGAATATACCCTTCAAGATTTATTTGAATGATCTTTTTCTCATGGACAAGTTTTCTAAAGGTATTCTTTCAAATAATTTTTTTGAAGGAATTCCTTCAGAATTTTTGAGAAGTCATTTCATTTTTTCTCTTTTCCTTCAGCTTTTGCTTTCCTCAAGTAAATCTTCCAAAAGGATTCTTTCAGACAATTTGTCTGAAAGAATTCTTTCAAACCTTTTTTACATCTCTCTACCTTCAGATAAAATGTATGTGGCCTTTTATTTCTTGCTTATGATTTTCCTTTAGCTTTTGGATTAGGGTACTTTGCCATAGAATTATCCCTTCGGCCTTCTTAAACATGCCCTTTAGACTTTCAAAACTACCATTTGAGAAAATGTTATGGACCTTCAAAACTTATGAACTGCCCTTTGGACTTATTGTAATGGTCCATTTACCCTAGAAAAAACCCTTTTGGAGAAAATGCAAAAGTTTTCTTACCCTTTGAAATTCATCAAAGTACCCCTTTGGACTTCTATAAAGTACCCTTTGGCTAAACAAATGACCCTTTAGAGAAATTAAAATAACCTTCTTGAAGGAAACATAACCTTCAAGATTCTTCAAATTACCCCTTCAAGCTTGTGAGGTGAAGTTTCTTGAAGGGCAGATACCCTTCAAGATTCTTGACTTGGGTCTTTTGGCATTTTAAAATGGTCCTCTTATGGAAAGAACCTTTAGGTTTTTTCTACTAAGGTCATCTTCTCCTAGTGACCCTTTAGACAAAAAATCCAAAGGATTTGAACCCTTTGAAACTTTGAAACGATATTTTCCTTTTTGAGAACCTTTATTTTTTTAAAACCTAAACTTTTCTTTAGAATTTACTCCTTTCAACTACTCGAATCAACATTTGCTCTTTCTTGTGGCAAAATTGTCAACATTATAGAAACTCAACTAGGAAGCATGCCTACTATGCTTGAGAACTCAGACCATAAACATGATATTGAACTCACAAAATAATGGTAAAATTGGTTCATGACTATAAATATCCTTTGACCAGACAAGAAGTAATCTTCATCTTTCAAAATAAGTAAGGAAAACACTCAAAAATAGGAAAACCTAACTAATAAAAGAAAACATACAAACAAGCACTTATTCTAAACAAAATATAAAAAAATTACTATGCTTAAACAACACTTGGAAGAAAGCAAAACAAACTATTTACAAAGAGCTTTGCTCTTTAGTAGCAAGGTTTTAGTTGTATCCTATTGACTGGGATTGGAAGCTCCTGACCATCCATCTTTGCAATTTGGAAGGTATTGTGGGATTTATAGCTAGAAATTGTGTATGGGCCACTCTAAACAAAATTAAACTTGGTTTGCCTTCCTAGTTTAGCTCTATCCTCATCCCACTTGAGGACCAAATATCCTTCCTTAAAACTTCCTAAAGAAGCTCCCTTGTTAAAAGTTCTCTTTACCTATGCTTGATGAATTTCCATGGCTAGCATGGACTGATTTATTGTCTCTACCAACTCTATAAGCTCATCATACTTTATATCCATAAGCTCACTCTCTAATAATTCAAGTTGATGCATTAGTTCTAAAGTGGGAAATTCAAGATAAATGGGTAACCTTGCTTCCTCACCATATACTAGCTTCTATGGAGAGTTGGCTATTGATCTTTTGTAGGTGATCCTATCAACCCATAGAGATGACTTTAAATTGAGATGTCATGACCTTTTATTGTCTTCAATAATTATTCTTATGACCTTTAATAGGTTTTTATTCATAGATTCAACAAGGTCATTACCTTGTGGATAATATTTTGATGAAGTACTGAGGTAAATTCCATGTTGGACAGCCCATTAACTGATCCTAGATCCCATAAAAGCCATTGCATTATCAAAAATAATAGTTGAAGAAAATCCAAACCTAGTAAGTGAACATTCATATAAATTTGTAACATTGGTTTCATTTGCTTCTTTCAATGCTACTGCTTCTATCCAATGTGTGAAGTAATATGTAGTAGTGAGAATCCATTTATGCCCTAAACTTAAACAGGGATTTTTTAGACCAATAAAGTCTATTCCCAATTAGGCAAAGGGTTGATCCACCACAGTGGGTTGAAGAGGTAAGGCTACACGTTTCACTTTTCATATAAACATAACACACTATTTGTACTTCCTAAACCATGCATGGCAATCACCAAATATACTAGGCCAATAATACCCACCTCTCATGATATTAAGGGATGTATTTCATGAAAAGAAAAGTCCTCCACCATGTCCATCATGGAATTCTTCAATCAATCTATGAGTTTGATGTAACTCTACACATCTTAGCAACATTTCATTGATATCTTTCTTGAACAAAACACCATCAATAAGCAAAAATGGAATTGATTGCAATCTAAAATATCTTATTTTTGAAGAAATAAGATGAGAGGGATAAATACCATCTTGGAGATATATTTCCATATCATGAAACTAGCTGGAAGGTGAAGTATGACCAGCTGTAACCTCTTCATCATTTGACACCAAAATAGGCTCATTAGCCTCCTACAAATCTTGTGCTAGATGCTCACATAGTCCTTTACCTCTAATCAACTTTTTGATCTTAATTTACACATCATACTCCATTACCTTAGTTATCTAACCATCTCTCTTCTCATTTATATCTTTATTCAAAAGGAACTCTTTGATGCTTGAATGGGCAATCATTAGGTGTATCTTATTGTTAGATAATAAGTATCTAAACATTTTAAGAGACCTTATGATTGAAAGTACATGCTTTTCAACAAAATAATACCTCATTTAATACACTTCCAAGCCTTGAATAAATAAATCTATTGGATAATCCAAAGCTTCATGATTATGCTACATAAGAATGCCTCAAATGGTGTCCATGTTAGTATAAATATACAAATTGAAATCTTTTTGTGAAATCTAGATTTATAAGCATAGTAGCACTAGCTATGGCCTTCTTAATATCCTCAAACCCTTTTATTCATTCTTTGGACTAGTTGAAGTTATTATTTTACTTTACCATGATTTTAAGTGGCTTAGCTAAAATGGAAAAATCTTAAATATATCTCCTTATGAAATTGATTTTCGCAAAAGAAACTTTGCAAAGACTCTTTGTGCTTAGGAAAGGAGAGTGAAATAATGGATTGAATCCTTTCAACATCTATGCTTAAACCATGCTTTGAAATAACATGTCCAAGAATCTTACCTTCCTGAACTTAAAAAACACACTTTTTGGGATTTAGAGATACCCCAAATTGCTTACACCTTTTGAACGCTTACTCGAGATGAACCATGTGATCTTCTACATTATTTGAATATAATGTTATATAATTTAAATAAACAAGTACAAACTTGTCAAAAAGGCCTTAGAATTCCATATCCATGGTTCTCTAAAAGGTTGCTCTAATGTTATATAAAATAAATGGCATCTTTATGTATGCAAATGTCCCCCACTTAGTTGTGAAGGCTATCTTAAATTTGTCTTCTTCTTTGACCAAAATCTGATTATAGCCACTATATCCATCCAACAAAGAAAAACTCTCTAAACCTATAAAAAGATATAAAATTTGTTCCATTGATGGAAATATATAGTGATATTTAAGTGAAGACCTTTTCAAATCATATAAATTAACAAACAAAAAAATCTCACCATTCTTCTTTTGTATCAGGACAAGATTTGCCACCTAAGTTGAGTGCTTGAATGGAAATATAATAGCTGATTCTATGATCTTGTGAAACTCAACTCTCATCAAAGGTTCAATCATTATATTGATGGGTCTTTGTCTTTATATTACTGGTTTAGTCTCCTCTAACTCAATGGTGTGTTGAGCCAAACTTGGATCAAATCCCTTGAGATCACTATACTGCCATAAAAATATATCAACAAAACTTGTGCATAACTCAATGACAGATTTATTTTGTGAAGGAGTGCATACCTTACGCAACTTAAAAATCTTACCAACTATAATCTATACATTTGCATAGTTCTCTTCATTTGTTGACAAGGATGACTTCTCTTTCCTTAGCTCATCATCACCACTAAAAATGTTCTCAAGTGTGACCAATATTTTGGGAAGCTTATTCATTTTTAGCTACATAATTTGATCATCAAACTATTTTAAATGCTTTGCATGGTTTATTAACAAAAACTTAGCCTCTTCTTGTAAGAATTTCAAAATTTGATTATCATCCTGATTATCAGGAATAGAAGACCTTACAGCCACCTTTATGTGTGACTGATTTTTATTTTATTTTTTACTTAGTTGGGATACTAAATTATGATCTAATGACAATGAACCTATCTGCATATTTATTCTCACCTCTTGGTATCACCTAAATGTTAAAATCTTAAAAAGATTCAAGTAAATCCCATATTTTATGCTTGTAAGATTTAATAAAAAAAATTTACATACATTCAAACCTCTTACTTGGTGGACCACAAGCTCACAATCTCCAAACACTTGCAAAGAATTGACTTTCATCTTCCTAGCCCACTATAAACTATGAACTACTACCTCATAATTTGCAATATTATTTGAATAGCCAAACTAAAATTTAATAGAAGAGAAATACCTTTGTTTTTTTGGAGAAACCAAAATCATACCATCTCTATTTCCATGCTTATTTCTTGATCCATCAAAGTACATTTACCATAAACCTTAATTAGACTCATCATCTTTGACCATGAATGGAATCGATGCATCATTCTCATGAAGGAAATATACACCAGGTCCTTATTAAATCAAATTATAAAGATCAAGCTCATGGAAATTGGAAGACCACTCATCAAGGGACAAATATATAACTCCATCCAAAGGTGATTCACTTTCTACTTCACTAGCTTCTAGCACTTCATCCAAGATGATACAAGTAGTATTCATAACACTTGGCATATATGCCTCCATATAAAAATGTGTAATAGGCTTAGAATGAATTGTTATATTAGTAATATACCTAGTTATAAACATAAAATAAGTCTAATAAAATGATAAATATCCTCCAATCTTTGAGGTGAAGTCTCTTGAAAGGCACATAGAATAGTAAGGAGGCAAGTCTACCACAACAACATCCTATTGAATAGTAACATTAGGACAAGCATGTAATGTAAATTTTAGATATTTGATGATGCCTATCATATTTTTTGGTGATCCATCCAACTGTATTACTCTTTAGTGTTTGTCTCATAAACAAGTCTAAGCTTGTCTGTAATCTATTTAGGCATGATTGTACTACTAGCTCCACTATCCACCATACAATTATGAACCAAAGTATCAACTACTATAAAAAAAAGGTAAAAAGAAGGATTTTTCTTTTATTTTACCTTATTTTTTTCCACCTTTTCCATCTTATTTAATTTTACTTGTTGATTTGATGTCTAATCTAAATTAGTTAAGACAACACCTTTTTTCTCAATCAGTTTTGGAGGCAATTTGAGAGCTGAAAGCTCTTGAATGAGCTTATACTTTTATCCTAGAATGGAAATAAAATGCTACATACTAATTTTGATATTATATTTCTTAATTTGATCCACTATTCTAAAATGATATCCACTAACCTTTGGTTGTACCTTTTGAAGTACTAGCTATTCACAAACTAGAGGTAGTTGATGAACCTTACCAACCTCTATATTTTGATTTTTATGTGTTGAAGGGACATCAAGTTGGTATTTTGTACTTTTAGAAACAACCCTAGGAGTAATTGAATCATTTTTTACCTCTTGATCTCTTTGATGGCTCTTATTTTAGCTCTAGTTATAGATTCAACTTGACCACTTGCATTGTTAGTTTCAACACCTTGAGTAAACGCAACATGATCATCTACTTGCCAATTTACATTAATGGCATTAACCTACCCTTGAACTTAATTAGTTTCTCCATGTGATTTTGATCCTATATCTTGGTACTAACCTCCTTAAAAAAATTCTTCTTGTGTCATTTATGGCATAATGATTTTTTATGATACTAAGGCTTGGTTTTGAGCATCATTGAGATTTGAGGACTACCAAGCTAGATCCTGCATCATGTTGTTTTGAGTGGGGTGGGAACAATGGCCTTTGAAGTGGAAAGGGCATTACGATCAAGGGTAGTGTATGTCTTAGCTAGAGTTATAGATTATTGTGCCTGGTAAGGTGGTCTATTCTCTTTGAAACCCTGATAAAGAGGCCTTTAAGGTTTGAAGGGTTGATAGGTGTTCTAATTTTATTGTTGATAGGGCCTATTTTACTAAAACTGGTGCATTTTAATGTTCACTATTTCATTTACAAATGACTACAACAAACTTTTTAACTCACATGTCTCACTAGCTTGGCTAGTAGGGGTTGTAATTTGAGCTTGAGGTGCTAGAATAGGAGCTAAGGATGGAATTTGAGGAACTTGAGGGGCTAGAATAGAACTTATTTATAGAAATATAGGCATTAGAGTTCTTGGAGAAAGC
Organism: Torreya grandis; assembly: GCA_037957365.1. Classification (NCBI taxonomy): domain Eukaryota; kingdom Viridiplantae; phylum Streptophyta; class Pinopsida; order Cupressales; family Taxaceae; genus Torreya; species Torreya grandis. The sequence continues at coordinate 476,774 of JARHVA010002982.1, forward strand.
TTACCAATGTGTATCAAACTACTTTCTCCTCTTATTATAACCTCATAAGCATTTGGCAAAGTAATACCACCCATTGATTGTATCATCACACTAATGTCAAAATTAAGGTCTTTCAAATAGTATATAAATGCATATTCAAAGGATGGCCTTATCAACATAGGTATTCTGGTCCATGTCTTTTGGAATCTGAGGTTAAAATCAGACATGAACTCATGTGGAGCCCTTTTTATGGTGGTCAATTACTCAACTAAAGATAGGTGATCAGATTTGTCCTCATATTACTTGACTAAAGCTGCACCTAATTCATCTTAGGTGGAAATGGATTTTAGTGGAATGTTTCTATACCATTACAATTCTTTTCCTTTGAGGGTGGTATTAAGTAATCTAAATAACATTATCCTCAACAACATTATGGACTGAACAAAGATTAGCCACATCTTGGATATGCTCAATAGGGCTTGTTTGATTTTCTCTTAATAACAATGGCATACTCTTGAGGATAGACACTAGAATTTCATCAAATTAGACTAAATTTAGTGAGCTACCTCTATTTAATGGAGAACACACTTGATTTCTAATGGCCATTTGGATAGTGGGGATTGTAGTGCCTAGAACAATAAGATGACTAGGAGGCAAATATTGTTTTTGAGGATATGGTTTTACCCTTATAAATATTGATCTCTTATAAGATATAAATTTAAAATAAATACCTTTGCTTGATAACCTATGGTAACTTTTAGTATGAATGAATTGCTTGAAAGATGTTATGAGACTTATAATTAGATGTTGGTACTGATGAATATCTTATTTTACTATAGAAATTCTTTAGATATGTAAATAATTTATTTGAGGTACCACTGGGAGTGCCAAAAACTATTGTTGAGGTCCCACAAGACATGTAAAAAATTATTTTCAATCAAACTTTCACCCCTGTGAAGGTAGTTTCAGGCCTTCAAAGTCTGCTAAAACATGGAAACAATCCTAGGTTATGGTTGACCTAATCAGTGGATTGAATCTCTAAATTCTAAGGGCTAGGTCCCTTTGGTGGATCAATTAGGACATTTTATATACAATACAAAATTTTGAGAAAAGAGAGAGAAAATTTAATGGAAATCCTATCTAACGATGGTGATACACGTGAATGATTAGCTGATCAACTTAATTAAAGATCTTAGAAACACTAATTTAGATAAGAGAAACACTAAACTTTCAACTCTAATTGACCAATATGCATAAGTATTCAATGAAAATTTTATATCTTGTGATAAAATATTGAGGGAAATGGTGGAATAGGCTTGATTCAAGGCACTAACCAACCACTTGCATCCACTGTAAACATAGCCAAAAGACATTAAACATGGAGCATGACCTACATAATCTGACCAACTAATAACTAAGTAAGAATCAAGACTTGACAAGGAAGAAAAATCTATCACTTATAATAATCAATGACATAAATAAACTATACTAGTAGCTAGAATCTAAAAACAATAGTCCTTTTATTAATATAGAAGAAGGTTGTAACTCAATCATTGGTAGAATTTTGTCTTACCAAAAGAGGGATACCATTCAAGGTTGAAAATCCAACTTATATAGAAAAGATAAAAGAAGCCAAAAGAGTGGCACTAAAAATAGAAGAGAAGTCAACTCCAATTCAACTTGTGCTATCTAAATATTTAAAAATAAATCCTTTTATCTTATGCTTGCATGAAAACTCATTGGTCTTGAAAAATGGAAGGTGAACTAATCTCGTTCATGCATGAACAACACATTAACTTGGATGTCTAAACAATAGTTTAAAATAACTTGAAGATGAATTATAATGTGAGAATGTCTTCTATTACATCGAGAGCATGAGTGGATGTGACACTTATCAATTAGTCAACTAGAGCTCAAGACTAGTCAACTTGCAATGGTCTTCACTTGAACTGTTTGACAATTTGAAAGGCTTAAAACAAATAAGAGTGTGTATGCATGAAATAAATGTTAATCCCTCTAACCTTAAACTCCTTATTTATTCATTCAAATGAGCCTATATTTTAGAACTTAAGGTGTCATGTTTGAAATGGTTACACATCTTAGATGTGTCTAATCTTATTTGGACCACTTTGCATGCTATAAAATATGTTAAACTATTCATTAGCTATTGGAACCTTTTGTATTTTTTGGTTCTTCATCTCTGTATGTATTGTATTCCTCTGTATTTTCTTTTGGCATTTCCTTTATATTAAATCTTTATTTATTTCTTTATCTTCTTTGTCTATCCTTTTCCCATGAGCCTTTGTTTTGGTCTCTTTTGGACAATTTGTCCCTCTCTTTCCCATGAACTATTTTTCCTTGGCCACTTTGCTAGACCTTTTCTTTGGGTCATTTCCTTGTTTATTTCCTAAAAATATTTTGTGTTGATCCTTTCCTTCAAACAATTTTTTTCAGGAAATCTATCTTTGGTCCCATCTTTCGAATTGCTCCTCAGCATATTTGGATTACCCTTTAGAATTTTTAAAATGTCCTTTTCCAAAGGGCAGGTAACCCTTTGGATTTTTGGTTTGAACCTTCATGATGGGAATATACCCTTTGGGATTTCATAAAGGACCTTTTCAAAGGGATAATAACCCTTCAAAAATATAGTTTTAAACATTCATGAAGGGCATATACCCTTCAATATTTTTTCAAATGGTCTTTTTCTCATGAACAAGTTTTCCAAAGGAATTCTTTGGGATAATTTGTTTGAAGGAATTACTTCAGACTTTTTGAAAAGTCCTTTCATTTTTTTATTTTCCTTTGGACTTTTCTTTCCTTGAGTAAATCTTTCAAAATAATTATTTTAGACCTTTTGCCCATCTCTTTGCCTTCAGACAAAATACCTGCAATCTTTTATTTCTTGCTTGTGTCTTTTCTTCAGCTTTTGGCTTAGGGCACTTTACCATAGAATTGGCCCTTCAGCATTCTTAAATGTGCCCTTTAGACTTTTGTAAATTCCCTTTAGGAAAATGTTATGGACCCTTAGAAGTTATGAAATACCCTTCAGACTTATTGTAATGGTCTATTTACCCTATAGAAAACCCTTTTGGAGAAAATGCAAAAGTCCACTTACCCTTCAAAATTCTTCAAAGTAACACTTTGGGCTTCTATAAAGTACCCTTTAACTAAAGAAATGAACTTTTGAAGAAAATAAAATAACCTTCCCAAAGGGAACATACCCTTCAATATTCTTCAATGTACCCCTTCAAACTTGTGAGGTGAACTTTCCTTAAGGGAAAATATCCTTTGGGATTCTTGACTTGGGTCCTTTGGCATTTTAACATGGTCCTCCTATGAAAAAAAAGAACTTTCAAGTTTTTTTTTATAAGGTAATATTATCCTAGTGACCCTTCAGGAAAAAAAGTCTGAAGGATTTGAACCCTTTGTAACTTTGACATGATCTTTACCTTTTTGAGAACCTTTCATCTTGTAAAACCTAAAGTTTTCTTTAGAATTTGCTCCTTTCAAATGTTTGAATCAACATCTACTCTTTCTTGTGGGGTAAAATTGTCAACATGACCTATTAAAGTTATATATATTAATGGTTCTTTGTATACTAATACTTTTATTGATGATTGCACTATAATGATTTGGTGATTTTTCATTAAAAATAAATATGATGTGTTATCTAAATTCAAAGAAATTAAAGCAAGTGAAAAAATTTAATCTAAATTTAATTTTAAGAGATTAAGACATGATAATGGAGGTGAATATATTATTTATGAGTTTTATTATTTTTAAATAATTTATGGTATTAAAATGGACTTAACAAATTACTCAATAAAATTATATTGTTGAAAGGAAAAATTGAAGCATTATTGAAATGGTTAGAACAATGTTGCATTATGCAAATGTTCCTCCTAGTTATTATGGTCCAATTCCTTGAATATTTTTGTACGTATTATGCATATAATCCCTAATTTATATTTTCATTTTTCTACATCCAAATATATTTATGCTCATATTATTTCATTTTCTTTGATAAAAATATTTTGATGTTACGTTAGAGATACTAACTATATTGATAGTGTCTCATCTACATTGTATTTTTTAGTAAAATAATTTAGTTTGACTTTGGGAAAATGTTTACTATAATTCTATTATAATATATATATTTGTCTTATATGAGAAATAAAATAAAATATATAGATATAATGATTTATTTTTCAAATTGTATGAGTTAGCATGGAAATACATTATATGCATAACATCATGCCTAATTTGATAAAATGATCATTTTTTGTTACTTCATTTGGTAAAATGATTATGATTAGTAAGTGATTATAAATTTTGTGTTTTAATGATTTCATTTTATTATTGTGGAAATTTTATACTAATATGCTTTGATACTTTCATTTAATTATGTTATCATTTGATTTTTCATGGTAACATCCTTATATGCTTCATTTGATAATAAGACATGTTATGAAATGAAAATTGTAAATGGATTTTTTATTATTGGAACTTCATCATTTAATTTAATAATCATTTTATTCATACATCTTTGAACTTATTTTTTTTAGTCTCATATCTCTTTGATTGGATGACTACTTATTATGGTAAAATTATCCATAGTTGATGTATGAGAGGTTATACCTCAAACTTTTGTTGAATCATATTAAAACTTGAAAAGTTTTTGATAAAACTCAATTGATAAAATAATTTATTTATAATAATATATCTAGTGTTTTAATAAACTTACTATCATATTATTTGCAAATTATTGTATGTGAATCATATGACAGTTGGGGATGTTCATTTTATCAATATTGGATATGTCTCATAATGAATTGAATATAATAATTTACATTTTTTCACCAACTTTGTAATCAAATTAATGAACTTATTTTCCTTAAATATGAATTGATTATTTTAATTTTGTTACCATAGAAAAACATATGTGATATTTTTATGTATTTTGTTATCGTGATGCCAACCATACTAGGCTATTATGAATCTATTTTTAGATATATGTTTAAGTTTTGTGGAGGTACACATCACCAAAAATTAATCATATTAAAGTTCATGTATATTTTATGCTAGAGAAAGTCCTTGATGGTGATATAGATCTACAATTCTATCCTATGGATGAACTAGTGGAAAATATCTTCATAGAGCCACTTTATGCTATGAAGTTTTGTTAGTTTCATGCAATGTTGGGCATCTAAGAATTATCATTGAGGGGGAGTGTGCATGCTAATGCCACTTCCTAAAAACAATGTGTTTCTTATCTTTCTCTATATTTATTCTAATTATAAAGCATTGTAAACTTCATGTAGAAGTTATGTAATTATAAACTTCATGTAGAAGTTATGTAATTATAAACTTCATGTAGAATTTTATATTTTGTACCCCAATACATTAAAATCAAACTTTGTAATGGAGGTCCTTATGTTTTAAAATTCTCCAAATATGATTAGTGATTATTCATGAGAAGTTATGAGATGTAGTCTCACAATCGTGCTAGCCTAAACTTACTTTCAAATAGTTTATGGATTATAAATCCTTTTATTTTAAAAGGTTATGTTTGGCATGATGAAGGATTTTAAATCCTTCAATTTTTCACATACTATAATTTGTTTATGGTGACTATGGCATTTATCCCTGCCTAACATTAAGGGGGAGTATTAGAATTTATAATGTCTAAGTGATGTAATTATAAATACTCTTGATACATTTTAGATAATTAAATAATAATGATTTATTATTTATTAAAATGGTTTAAAAACCTCATGTAAATAAATAATAAAGCATAAATTATTTATTACTTATCAGTAAAAATAAAACATTATTCTTTAATTTATTTTCAATTTTTAAATATTATCAAGAGTGTTGTACACATTGGTTAAAATGGTTACCTCCAATAAATTTTTACTATAAAATAAGGTTTACTCCTATTATTTAAATATCTTAATGGTTTGCCAAAATCTTGGGTGAATAATGGTTTTTATGAAGGCCAATCTATGAAGAAGTGATATTGAGAAGATTTTATGTATTGGGAGACTTATTCAAAAATTGAATAATCATTTTGGGTTATTTTACCTCCATTGGAGGTTTTCCCACCTAATTTTCATGTTGTGTATAATTGACATGTGTACTTTTATTTATTAATTTACTCTAGATCTACTATGTTCATATGTTTATATGAAATTTATCATATATGAGCCAATGAATGTTTTATTTTTCCTAAAATGTTAAGTAAATTATATAATAAAGTTGGTTTTATGGACAATGCTTGGTTATTTTAGTATAGGAATGAATCTAAGGTGAAGTTTGATAAGTGTATTATTGAGGCTGAGGTGAAGTTACAAGAATTCACCATGATAGTTGATCTATATCCAACACCACAAGGATTTTATGACATGGTCCTAGGAGTGAGTTAGATTTTTAGGAATAAAGGTAAGGTTGAATTATTTCTTGTTTGAATGCTTAGATTATTGGGTGGTCAAACCCAAATTTAGGGAAAAAAGTGAATTAAATCAAAGAAATATTTCATTCATTTAATTGAAAAAGGCTCGATGAAAGGGATGTTAAGTATTATTGGTTAAAGTGAATGAGATCAAAGAAAATTAAAAACTCTCTATTAAAAATGTTTAACCATAAATTAAGTAAAGAGGGTTTCCTAAATTTGAAGTATAATAGGGTTAATAATATAGAAATGATAATGCAAAAGGGTGATAATCATGTCTATAAAAAGATGATTAAGTGTTAAACTCATAATTAAGAATTTATTATGTTGAGTATAGGTTAAATATAGAAAGTACAACTAAGATATGTATGGAAATGATAAAAAAGTAATTTAATTATTTGGTTTTGATGGTAAAATAGTTTTGGATCTATAATAGGTAAAAAGTAGGCTATAAGGGGATTTTATAATAGTCATCAAATTATGAATCTTACACTTTTATATCATTAGACACTAATGTTAGCCTATGATGGTTACATTGATGCTACTATATGTGTTCTATGAAAGTGTCCTATATAAAATAACTACTCAAAAGGAATGTGATCACTTGGATGATTCTTAGTTTATATTTGACTTTAATCTAGTGCATTCAAATCTAGATCATGAACAATCACTCATCATGAATTTGTAAAACCTTAATTTTTCATCTTCATTGTGACCTTGGGGGAAAATGGGTTAATGTTTACATGGTGTCAAGCTGACCCCAAAGACCCATTTGTTAGTGAGTGTTTCCTACATATTTAACACTTTGAAGAGGGGCTTAGATTGATGTAGATATCCCCTAAATGTTAGATTGTGTGTGAATCATACAATATGTTGAAAATAAGTACAATAATAACCTATATTATAACTTGGAAAATTAGGCTCTTGGGCCATTCCTTTAGTGATTTAGGCCTTTAGATGTTTTTTATATATGACCAATATAGAAACATGGAATCTTTGTCCAATTGAATTCTCTTTGAATTTGCTTTAGTGAGAATACTTGTTATTATTCCCATGTTGCTAAGTGAGGAATGAATGAGGGTTGATCTTGTATTTATATCAATCCCTTTGTATAATTAACTCTCATTAAATAATTTATGCCAACCATTAGGATATGTTTCATTTGAATAAATATGGTTTTAGGTTAATGTAAACTTGCATCATGTCAATAAACTAACATTGATGCTAGTGTCTATCCCAAACATTAGTGTCTAAGGAGTAGGAAATTAGGTATAGGCTTAAAACTTTTAAAGATGGAATATAATTACATTTTAAGCATTTTGTATAAGATTAAAGGCCTAAGTTATCAACATAAGACTTATTAAACTAAGATATAAGATAAGGGTCACAAGATATAGTAGATGTGACACTTGCAAAAGTGGGAAAGGTGTATAATTAAGGGGAACAACCAAGGTATATAACTAAGAAGAAAAACCAAGTTCTAAGTTTTCCAAGTGTGCAAGACTGAGGTGCTATATAATCCATAAATATCATCTACAAAAAATACCCCTTTATTTAAGAGTTCCATGATGTTTTTATAGAATATTTAACTAGTTTACCTCCCAAAAGAGATTTCAACTTCACTATTGATATTATTCTAGGATCAAAATATCAATCTAAGGTTCCCTAAAAAATGTCAATAATTGAATTTGTCATGTTAAAATGTCAATTTTAGAATATTTTGGCCAAAGGTTTGACCCAGCTAAGTGCTTCACCATGGAGTTCACCTATGGTTTTATTGAAGAAGGTTGGAACCCTTCAAATATGCACATAATACATGATGTTAAATAAACAAAACATTAATAATGTGTATCCCTTACCCTACATTGGTAATATTTTTGTTAAAATGTGATATGCAATGGCATTTTTTAATATTAATCTTCTAGTTTAGTACCATCAGTTGAGGATCAATGAGAAAGACATTCAAAAAGTAACATTCAAGATTAGGTACATGCACTATGATTTCATAATGCTTCTTTTTGGGCCAATGTATGCATCTTTAGCATTCATGAATCTCATGAATAATGTGTTTAGATATTTTATTGATAACTTTGTGCTTGTTTTGCTTGAGGACATCCTCATCTAATATGAAATTGAAGTGGAACATATTGATAATTTGCATTTAGTTTTGAAATAATTAAAAAGGGATAAAATTTATGGGAAGTTATCTTAGTGTTCTTTATTTAAAAGAAGAGTGAAATATTCAGGATATATTATTTCTAAAAAAAGAATTTTAGTTGTCTAACTATGATTAGAGCCATCATGGAATAGCCAACACGCACATTAGGAATGTGCATGAGGTGCATAAATTTATGGATTTAGTAGGATACTAAATTAAATTTGTGCCAAATTTCTCTAAGATAGAAAATCTAGTCACCTATTTATAATGAAAAGAACATAAATTTATTTGGTCCACTATGTGTGAAGAAACTTTTCAAATCCTTTAAATTAGGCTTACTTTAGCACATTGTTATGGAATCCAAATCTAAATGGTCAAGTTTTATTAATAACTTATGCTTTAGGAAATGATTTAGGAGAATTTCTTATGTAGGATATCTTTGTTGTAGCTTGTGGTTTAATGAAATTTAAGCCTTATGAGGAAAAATATTATCTATCATAGTGAATGTTTTTTAAGTAAGGAGGCATTAATTATTGGGAAACCTTTTGAGCTCAAATGGATAACTTGGGGATTAAGTACATATTTAACCAACCCAACCTTAATGCTCATGAAATATTATGGTTATAATTTTTGTCATATTCTGATGTTGACATTAGCTATAATAAGGGCAAAGAAAATAGAGTTGAATATTTCCTTAACCATAGATAATACATTGCAACTTTGGTTGCTATTAGGAGTACTTTCTAAGATCAAGTAGTGAAGCTATACCTAGGAGATGAATTCTATGAGAAGGGAAAGAAATATTTATTATAGGATTCAAAATATCCTAGATATAAAATATTTCAATTTTACAATGGTGTACTTTTGAGAAAGAATAGAAATACGTATGTGCTTGATATAAAAAGTTTTGTCAGGTTGTGGAGCTAAAAGCTTCACTGATGTAAACAGGAGAGGAGATTGCTGAGGGTTGCTGAGTTACAGAGCAACCGGCATCAGTCTGATCAGCTGACATCGATAGGATTGCGAAGAGAAGCAACCGACGTCGGTCAGGGATCAGCTGGCGTCGGTCACCTCTAGTTAGACAGGGACAGATGTCGGTCACCTGTGTGGTTTGGACTGCGGATGTTACGGGCAGTTAGCTAATGAACCAAGTGTTTGCATGATGAGAGCTAATTTTAGACTGAGAGCTGCGGATCTAATTATTGTAATTAGATGTCTAATTATTGTTTGGATGAGATCTATATAATAGACTCATGGTTGTATTGTAAAGTTTTTCTAGTTTGAGTTGAGCAAAGTTAGCTCCTTCTATGTGTGAGGTGAGCAAGGGTGTTCCTCCTAGTTCCATAGCAGTACCAAGGTGGGTGCTGGATTAGAGAGTCAGCTGGATTCTTCAGGTATGTATGATCTTGGTCATCAGGTGAGCATGACCCTTATAGGAGATCTACATGGTAAGTAAGATCATTGATTTGCAGGTGCATGTGTGTGCAAGGTCAAGGTTCACAGGTGTGCAGAACCAGTATTGATTTGTAGGTTGGAGATCAGATATGATAGCAACACAACAGGGAGCAGGATCAGGTAGGATCTACTTGGAGTACCGTGTGTACTCATTGGCATGTGCGTGGAGTACATGGAGAGCTAAGAGGAAGGCAAGGCAATTCCTTCCATAAGTATGGTTTGTTGAGGTACAGGTTATTGTAGGTTCATGGGAGATCTACTTGAAGTAATTTGAGTACTTGTGGAGTGCGTGGAGCACTTGTGGAGTGCGTGGAGCACAGGTGTAAGGTGAACACCAACTCTATGTTTGAGTTGGGTGTTAGGACCTAGTAGAGAGAGCTTTGAGGGAAGATTTACTGTTTATGTCCTAGAGGTGTGGGAGCCCTAGAGGTGTGTAAGGAAGAAGAACTGTGGTAGTCTTCTTTGTTGTATTTCCTTCTGAAAGAGTTATTAATACAAGTTGTGTATTGTCTCTCATATTCTGTGTTATTCTGAATTCTAGTTACTTGTTGAATCTGGTTAATTTCTGCATATTAAGTTGCTTGGTTTGGTAATCAACTATGTGCTTCTAGTGTTTCACATCTTGACAAGTGGTATCAGAGCTAAGGTTGCAGGAAGTAGGGTTTGTGTTTGGTTATAGGTCACTCTCAGGGGTTTTTGATTGAGTGGGAGTAGAGCAATGGCAAATGAAAGTAAGCTAAGAATGGAGGAGTTGAAAAGCACAGATGGTCACTTAAGGTCCCATGGAAAGAAAGAGTAGGTAAAAGAATATTGTTGGTCTGTGGAAGATTAGCATGAAGAAATTGAAGAAGTAGATGTTGCAGGCGTTGTTGCATAGGATGCTCTAAGAGGTTTCTTAGATAAAGTTGAATCTAGGATAACAGATTCAGTTGCATCTTTCCATGTAGCCCTAGGTAGAGGAGTTGGTGAGCCTTGCCAAAGTATTGGAAAAGGGAAAGTGAAGCTAAAATTGTAGGCAGCCAACACACAGGTGTTGATGAAGGTCATGCAGGTCCCAAGTTTGGAGATATGGCTAATTTCTTTAGAAAGATTGGGTGATGAGAGATGCACAAGAACTCTCATAGTGGATACACTTGAATTAGCTGGTGGTAAGAAAATAGGTACTCTTTATCTACTTGTTTATATTACTGATTCTTCTTCTGTTGTGGAGACGTGGCTTCGTAGGCTTGGTAACATGAGCAGGAAGGAGATGCATGTTCTTAAGCTGAAGACAGAAATATTTGATAGGCTTAAGAACTGGAAAGCCTTAGTGTTCTTAAAGGAGATGGCAGATAGAGACCAGTGGATGGGGCTAGATACTTCTGAGCAGGGCAGTTTGGACATGGAGATTGATTCAAAGGAGCTCGCAGGTAAAAAGTCATCACTCAGAGGTGAACACAGATACCGGCATCGGTCAGGAGGAACTGGCATCGAATAGATAGGTGCCGATGTCGGTCATGTGTAGACTGAAGTTGGTGATGTCAGGTAGTAGATAAGACTGACATCGACAATAGGGACACCGATGTTGGCAGGTTGGTAGTTAGAGACAGACACATGGGAACTGACGTCGGTCGGATGCAGACTATGGAGTGATCGAGGTCGGTCACTGTAACGGATTTTGGGTGGATAGCATGTTGTTAAGGAGTCTCAAACACCCATATGGAGGATTGAAGATGTAAGTAGGCCCTCAAATTCATTGTTCCTCTTCTTTATACTTGTTGCTGATTGTAGAGTAGGAAGGATCCAAGAAGCAGGTGGGAGCATGACATGAATATGATGCAGAACCAAACAGGAGTTTTGGTAGGGTTGCCAGCTAGATGAAAGCACAGAGACGAATGGATTCCTTAGTTGAAGAATAGATTGAACGGATACGTGAGATGGAAGACCAGGCATATGGTCTTGGGAAGTTGTAGGACAGTGGTACAGGTTTTGACAGGTGGAGGATGAAGCATGGCTTCAGTCAATGTCAGGGTAACTACTGTGGTTTTGACTTACCAGGGGGATGGTGATTACAACATCATTCTGTTGCTGTATGTGGATAGTATGCTAGCTAGCAGGGGTGTACATACAGGGTTTTACTGAGTTAAGGGTAAGATTAGTTTAGTGGCATGTCAGGAGTTTGGAGTAGGGAAATTCTTTGACATGGGAGACATGGAGATCACAGGTAGATTTTATCTCTAGTGGAAGCTGATGTGAATCAGGTGTTGGCAAGGTTCATGATGTAGAGCTAGAGCACACTAAGGGCTGGATAGGTATAGTGTCCAAAATCACATGAGGTCTGGTATAGACCTGAGTTTTCCCATGTAGTGGGAGCTGTCAGAGAGTCAGGAGCCAATTTAGGGAAGTGGGTTCTCAGGGATTTGAGAGGGCCCAGTAGCAGGTATACATGCAAGGTCAGGACTTCACTACATGTTTTTGTAGGTTTAGATGTGGCAAGGTACTTGGATGACAAGAGGTACACCACAGGATGTGTGGTGGGTTGTCTTTAGGATTGAGCTTGAAGAGGGATACAAACTAGGAAACAGATTAGACAGAGTATAGGTACAGGTACAGTGCAGCTATTTATCTCCAAGTGGGAGATTGTCAGGTTATGGAGCTAAAATATTCACTAATGCAAATAGGAGAGGAGATTGTTGAGGGTTGCTGAGTTACAGAGCAATCGGCGTTGGTCTGATCAACTGACGTCGGTAGGATTGTGAAGAGAAGCAACTGACGTCAGTCAGGGATCGGCAAGCGTCAGTCACCTCCAGGTAGACAGGGACCAACGTCAGTCACCTGTGTGGTTCAGACTATGGATGTTACAGGCAGTTAGCTAATGAACCAAGTGTTTGCATGATGAGAGCTAATTTTAGACTGAGAGCTGCAGATCTAATTATTGTAATTAGATGTATAATTATTGTTTGGATGAGATCTATATAATAGACTCATGGTTGTATTGTAAAGTTGTTCTAGTTTGAGTTGAGCAAAGTTAGCTCCTTCTGTGTGTGAGGTGAGCAAGGGTGTTCCTCCTAGTTCCATAGCAGTACCAAGGTGGGTGCTGGATTGGAGAGTCAGCTGGATTCTTCAGGTATGTATGATCTTGGTCATTAGGTGAGCATGACCCTTATAGGAGATCTACATGGTAAGTAAGATCATTGATCTGTAGGTGCGTGCGTGTGCAAGGTCAAGGTTAACAGGTGTGCAGAACTAGTATTGATCTGTAGGTTGGAGATTAGATAGGATAGCAACACAATAGGGAGTAGGATCAGGCAGGATCTACTTGGAGTACGGTGTGCACTCATTGGCATGTACGTGGAGTACATGGAGAGCTAAGAGGAAGGCAAGGTAGTTCCTTCCATAAGTATGGTCTGTTGAGGTGCAGGTTATTGCAGGTTCATGGGAGATCTACTTGAAGTACTTTGAGTACTTGTGGAGTGTGTGGAACACTTGTGGAGTGTGTGGAGCACAGGTGTAAGGTGAACACCAACTCTGTGTTTGAGTTGGGTGTTGGGACCTAATAGAGAGAGCTTTGAGGGAAGATTTACTATTTATGTCCTAGAGGTGTGGGAGCCCTAGAGGTGTGTAAGGAAGAAGAATTGTGGCAGTCTTCTTTGTTGTATTTCCTTCTGAAAGAGTTATTAATACAAGTTGTGTATTGTCTCTCATATTCTGTGTTATTCTGAATTCTAGTTACTTGTTGAATCTGGTTAATTTCTGCATATTAAGTTTCTTGGTTTGGTAATCAACTGTGTGCTTCTGGTGTTTCGCATCCTGACAAGTTTAAGGATTAAAAAGTTGAAGGATATGCATAGCACTCCATATTTAGTACATATTAGTGTAACTAAGCTCTTAACATAGCTAAAAAGCTGTATTTATGGAAAGGAATTAAGAAATATGCAACATATTTTATGTGAAGATGCATGGAATGTCAATAAGTTAAGGATGAACATGTGCATCCTACTAGGTTTTTGTATCCACATTCCATACTAAAATGGAAGTGGTAAGTAATTAGGATGTAATTTGTCTAAGGTTTGTCTATGTTAAGGAACAATTATGATATGATATTGGTGGTTGTGTATAAACTCACCAAAATTTCACACTTTATTCTAGGTAATTTGATAGATGGTGCAATAATGTTTTCACAAATGTTTTTAAAAGACTTATATAGATTACATAGGTTTCCAAAAAAAATTATTTTATACAAGGACCCTAGGATGACTTCAAGGTTTTGGAGAACTTTTAATGTAACATTGGGTAGACAACTAAAATTTTGCATAACTTACCATCACAAAATGAATGGGCATACTAAAAGATTAAATCAGATTTTGGAGGATATTTTGAGGATGTATTTCATGGATAAGTGATAAAAATGGAAATAATACATGCCATGTGTTAAATTTTATAGTAAAAATTCATTTCAATCATCATTGAAGATGGATCCTTTTGAAGCTTTTTATGGTATAAGGCATAAAACACCTATCATCTCTGATAAATTAGAGGATATCATGGTCTTTGGACTTGATATTCTAGTTGAAATAGAAGAGAAAGTGAAACTAACAAGGCAAATATTCATTGAATCCAATGATAGGTATAACATATATGCTAATGTGAAAAGGACATCACAATAATTCTCATTTAGAGATAAGGTTTTTATACAAATCAAACCCAAAAATAAGGCCATTTAGTTTTATAAATCATAAAAATTATCACCAAGATATGTATGACCCTTTGAGGTTATGGAATGATAAATCATATAACATATAGAATTGCTTTTCCACCAGTTTTAACACAAATGCATGATTAATTAGAAAAATTATCACCAAGATATGTAGGATCCTTTGAGGTCATAGAAGTGATAAATGCTATAGCATAAATAAATTTTTTACCAGCATATTTAACAGATATAATTGTTTTAAAATACATATTATCTTAATAAATATATAGCTTATCATTCACACGTATTAGATTGTTATACATTACTGATTTTATATCTATGGGTGGTAATAGAAGAACCAATGAAAATAATGGATAGAAGCAACCTTAGCTTTCATAATAGAGAATTATAATAATGAAAGGTCTAGTGGGACCAATATTCTAAAGATAGTGCCACATGGGAGGATTATAAGGAATACTATAAGTTTTTTCCACATCTATTTGAATAATTTTCTATCAAACATTATTATTTATTTATAGAACTTATGTTTGATATAAAATTCATTAGGGTGATGACCTATTTTAGGTGTGAAGGATGTTACATCCTATCCTATTCTTTTCAAGATGCATTAGTATTATGAAATGAAATAAACTATGATTATTAGTTATCTTCTTCTAATGATATATTTGGACATATATGATGTTTGGTTTGATAATTAATCTATTTTATTTCACTGTAAATTATGATTAGCTAATTTTTTTGCATGTATATAGTTATACTATATTAGTTTGTATTGGAATCTTATGTGGATATGATTTCATTTATAGATTTGATTTGTTTTAAAATAGTTCACTTGATGTATATACATTATGATTATTTAATTTTTTATTATAAACTCGGTATAAAAACAATTTGATTTGATTGAGGTACTTGTAAGACTGTCCCACCCTCATAGAGTGGAAAAGATGGAGAGTATCATAGGGGAGGAAGATGAATATATCCATATTAGGGATAAAAATACTAAAACCTAACCCACACACACACGCTTATAGTTTTTCATGTTGAGCTAAATTAGTATTGATGAATGTGTTGTATGATTTTTTTAATATCTATTACTATGGTTAATATTTCATTATTTGCATTTACTTACTTTTCTATGCATTAACCAGTTTGAAAATAGATGTTCTTGTTAATACTAATTAATTAATTCTTTTAGCATGTATTGATGTAATAACTTATAAGAAACCATTATATGGGATAAAATTTGGTTTGATGAGTTATGAATTGTGATGGACCTATTTTATAGATTATAAATCTATAAAATATAGGATGTCTACTTACATCATTTATTTATATTTAATTATGCAAGATTTGTTGGACTTAGTTATTACCCATTTTTTGAGACTTAAGGGATATGGGGCAAATTATACCCAAGCAAATTCATATTGAAAAGTTTTAAAAAATTAGGGAAAATGAGTTAGAAGGTTATAATTTTATATTAATTGGAACTACCAAGAATCATTTCCATGCATAGTTCAAACCAAAAAGTTATCCCTTTGAAAAGAAAATTAGGTCTATGGGTATCATTTTGGTGTTGACTTAACCATTCATTGAGGATATGAGTTATAGGGTTTGGCATGTAACCCCATGAAATGAAAGTGATAATAGAATTAAGATTTAGTGGAAAAAATAATGGACATGCATTTATGAATTTAAATTTCTTGATGGAGAACTCATAAATTTTCAAGGGAAACTTGAGGGTATGAAGAACATGGAAAAAAAGGAAGTGGAATAAGAAGGGGTAAAATAGTATAACTGGGGGGATAAGAAATGGAAGAATGATTAGGATCATTATCAAAATTGAAAATTACTAGAAACATCTACATTTTAATGATGACCATTAATAGTAACCAGGAAAGTAGAGTATTTTAATTTGAAAATTAAAATTATATGGGTTTTGCTTGTATATGTATACAAACTATGTTTTTCATTTAAAAGAAATTTTTATAATGCCATTCTCACCTAGGTTTGGTATTTAAAATCATTTGAATGCATATTTTTTTAGTGCCTTGTACATTTAGGACCTTCTAACATAATTGATTAGACATATAGTATATCACTCCTATAGACTTAGGGATGGAATTCATTTCCATACATAGGCCCATAAAAGTGAGGATGAATCCATCATAAAGGATCATAATGAATCTTGACAATTGATCCACCTATGAAAAATACATCCACTTGATTTATTTAATTGTATATGATGAATTGAAAGATGAGGAATTATATTCTATTGTATAGATAAATTTACTCCTAGTATTTATAATGAACTTGATTCTTAGACCTAACTCCATTATTTGAGATGAAACCAAGAAAATATCTTTCATGAATTAAAAAATTATATATATTTTTATAAATGATTTAGGTTTGGTATATCCCCCACCTACTATATTAAAAAACAAAAATCATAAGTACAGAAAGATCACAGGTCCATCAAACCTATAATCTCAAGAGAAACCAAAAATAGGCCTAAATGAGGCTGATAACCAACATTGAGAAAATAGAAAACAAGCCTAAATGAGATAAAAACCAATAAGCTATGAGATCTCACTCCACCACTTAAATAACTTTACACAACTTCCCACTTCAACCCAAAATTACACCATTCCCCTTCATACTAAAATATCATAGATTGTGGGGAGTCAGATCCAGAGTTAACCACCCCTTCTTATTTTTCATAACTACCATCCATTCTTTGGCTAGTTGTAAAGAATAATTTATCACTATGTCATCCCCTTCTAGGAATAGGATCCCAACTTTTCCAACTCTACATTTATCAATATGATTTCCAATAGTCTTTGTTGGATAATAAAAAAATGTTGTTTGCTTTGTTTTGATGAACTGATTGTTGTTCACAAAAATTTTAAGGTGAGAAGGGAAGGTGTCCTTCCACCAAAAAGTCCCTATCCTTTTTTAGGGCTTAGGATAATTCACCAATAAATTCTTAATTTCAAAGCATTTACAACATCTAAAGAGGATTATTTAATAATCCAAAGACTAGATCTAACAATAGTATTTGATGTTTAGATTAATATTTATTTGGAATTTTTATGAAATATTCATCATCACCAAAATATGAGTGAAGATGGTATGAAGGAAGCCAATAGTCAAGGCATCTATTGTCAACAATTCACCCATTACATTCCTAATGTTTGAAAGGTAGGAATTCGACCAAAACTATAGTGGAAGGTGTGGTAAGTGAATCCATATAGGTCTAGTCATTAAGGTTTCTAGTAGAGGATTGGAATTTGAAAACTATGGTTTTAAGAAGATTAAATAGTGATCCCAACTTCATGTCTTATCTTGTAAAAAATTGGCTTGATCATTTAGATAGTCAAAATAGTGATAAATAATCCTTTCACTCATGAATTAATTTACAAGTTGTCTTCCATTATTAATTTATAGTTTTCTAAAACCTAGTGATCTAAAGTTGGTAGGTTGGGCTAATACTGATCAAATATATAAATGAGTCCCTTAGAGGCAAAACCATTCTTAATTCCTAAGTATTTACTTAGCCACTTCTTCCCCAAAGGATATTGAATGGATCTTAGTTTTCACCAAAATAGGATGATTCACTCTATATTTTATGGTTACCAAGCTTGAGAGAATATTTGCAAAGGTTTTCCCAGTCTCATCGCTCTACTTGTCAACCCATGTGGCCCTTGGCCATCAATACATGAATATTTTAGGACTCTCTAGGCCCAAAATAATAAGGGAGGTTATACACAAAATAATATGATGGCTTCCAACCAACTACATGTTACACATGAAATCAAGAGACTATCCAAACATACACTTCCCCAGTTTGCATCTTCTCACATCAATATTACATTATGAGGTTATGGATGAGTGTTTAGTCTAGGAGGAATAGAAAAGAGGCATTTAATGTCACTAGTGAATAGAATAGATCATTCAATCTTGACATTTACTATAACACTCCACATGCCCTACAAGAAGAAGCTTTCTAACTACAAATAAGATGAAATAATGAGACAACATGCTATGGAATCCATCATCTTCACTAAGAAAGATATAACATTAAAATAAAACACACTAAGAATAGTAATGAATAGGTGAAAATTAGTAGTAATATTGATCAAATATTATGCATGTTTTCAAGGATTTTTTGTACTTAGGTGGAGTATAAGTTACAATGGATAAAATGACTAATTCTTATAGAACTTGAGATATATATATATATATATATATATATATATATATATATATATATATATATATATATATATATATATATATATATATATATATGAAATATATCATGAAGAAACTTCAGCCAAAGTAATGTTATAGCTAAAAACATTATCATTTTCATGGTACTTTCTAGTTTACATGAATATCCACGATGTCATATTAGATAGAGAATTTGTTTAGATGGTCTATGACTACTACATGTATTAGTGATTATACTACACATAGGTTTGGTTAAATTATTGATATATTAACTACCATTATATACCCCTATGTGAAGGAAAGGGCCACTCCTAGTGGGGAGGTGTGTAGGAGATTGACAATTTGTAGTTGGAGGAAAATCACCCCAATGATGTTCTCCCCTTCTTCAAATGATCAACCATTCTAGATGCATAATCATGGCTATTTTATTTATTTTTTAGATATATTATGAAGCTCATATGTACTATTTTACTTCCTACCATGTGATATTTTTACATATAGTGAAAATTTGTAATATTTGTACATTCAATATTTTTGTATTAGATACAACAATGGTTGTACACTTGTGTATGATTAATAATATTGATTATAGAAGTAGTTATATATGATTTTAACTATAAAAATGGGCTATTTACTTGTACTATTACACCATTAAATTGGCATATGCATTATGAAATGGATTTGATCATTTACACTATAAAATGTTGTTTTAAGGCTAAACATATTATAACTTAACTAGTGGGTTAATTGTATTTTATACACATGCTTTTTAAAATGTATTTATCTATCAAATAGTAAATAATTATGTTAATTAATGAATAAGATTACATATATAGCATGCTAATTTTTTAATAAAAAAACCATGTTTCTTTAGAAAAACCTATCTGGGTTGTACTAGAAATGGTATTTAGACTTAGTTAAGGGATTACTCCTTTATGGTGTTTTATATTTGGAAGATTTAGGGAAGTTTAACTTAATATGTGTTGACCATTTTTACCATAGGCCAAAATGGGTCAACCCCCTATAATAATAATCTTTTATAGGGTCTTTTTATAATGTCATAGGGCATTATTATAGTTCAATTGATGACATTTCATATGACATTATAGCTTTGGTCATAGTATAGCCTGGTCCTTGTGTCATTTGGTGTCTTATGGGTATTTTTATGGTCATGTATGCAAGCGGGAGGTCTTCATGGTGATCAATGTAAGCCAGGATAATGGAAAGGATCCACACATGCCTCAAGGAGTCAATTCAGAGAGTTTAAAGTTCATGAACAAGATTTGTGAAGCCATACCATCATTTAAGATTCAAATGGAAATGAATGAACCGTATTATTTGTGCATTTTTTATCTTCACTCAGGAAGCCCCTAAAATTCAAAGGATTTTAGTGATAGATTTTTATTCATGCCAAGAACATGTCCTAAAAGTTTCAAGTCTATGTGATCTTCCTATCTCAAGATATGAAGCTTCAGAGTTGGACTTGTAAAGTAAGACATCCCCATGAATGTTAATTTTAATCTCGAGAAAAATAAATCCTTTTGATCTTAAATTTTGTGGATGCATTAATGTTAATGATGGTCATGTGAATGTCATTTGATGGGAGCATAGATGTCAATTATAAGCTCATAAAATAGCTATTAGTTTTCATATAGTGGGTCCCAATAGATCTAATGGTTTGTATAGCATCATACATCTTGATATAATGGTATGATATGAGTCAAATAGTCAAGGAGATTGATGAATTGACATGTGGAGTAATCAAATGAGTTGATATAATGACAACAAGATTCTAAAATCAAATGTAGGGCTACCATGTCGCATAATCTTGAATAGAGTTGACAAGTTAAGGGCAAGATCAATGGCTCATGGTCATTTGTACCAAGTAGGATCGATGATGTAAACAAAATGTCAATATTTCAATAAGATGAGTCAGATATCGATGACCAATGAAATTAAAGGTTGAAAAGCTAAAGGATTTCATAGAGATTGAACACATAACCAAGGTTGAACTAGGGCAAGCTTTTTAAATGACACATGTTGCCATATGAGCTCAATAAAATGCCATGAAGTAGATATCATGATGAAGTTAGGTGATCAAGAACATATAAGTATTCCATGAATACATACACATAGACCCTAATAGTTTCATCTCTAGGACCAACTATATGAAAGGGACTGCTTCTCTCCATTGTGCACACCATGACAAACTTATTTGGAGTAGTTAGCACTAGGATAAATTTCTAAAAAATAGATCAAATAGTTATAACTACATTGATACTAAAACTTAGCTTGAAACCACTTGATCCTATCATTAGAACAATATATATCATGAGTGAAAGAATAATGAATTATTTCAACTGCTTGGGATGACCCAAATTAATTAGGATGTCCCAACTAGTAGAGCAATTGTAACGATGGGTAAAATGAGGTTAACCTCATTTTATTTCCTTTGGGACTTATATTTTCTTACTTATCTCTCTAAAATGTTATAAGTAGCTACAATTTTGGCCTTTTTAAAGATACCACACCATATATGGTGAATCCCTACTGCATTGATGTCATATCTTACCTCTGAACATTAATGCAAGTCTATTTATAAGTTCTGAACAAATTATCTAAGTTTACAAGTGATGTATTGTGATGAGAAGTGATAATTATCTATCCTTATTTTATTTATCCATTCTTTTGTTTGATCAATATTTCCTTGTCTAATAGGTCATATAGAGTGTATTCTAGTGTGTAAATATTTTTCAAGTGGATCAACAAATGGTACTTCATGAGAAATTAAACCATGATCATATATTATATGTTCATTCCTATGTTCATAATCATTCCATCTACTTAGAGTATCCCATGTGTATTGCATTTCACCTATTCCTCCTCTTTTTCAAGATTGTGTGATTTTTTCAACTAACTCAACATTGTTGATTATATTCTAAAGTTTTTTATTACTCACTCAACCTAGATGAGTTATATATATAGTGTTACCTATATTTTATTGAATAATTCATACATATCAAGTTAGTTTTGTATTTTATACCATTACTAACCTAGTTAGCCCAACACAATATTATATTTTTCATATTTTCATTTATACTAACTTAGATGGGCTAAGTCTAGCATATTTTGAAATAGGTTATTTTTTTATTGAATACATATATAAGGTTATAAAATATCATTTTAAGAATAATAATATTTGATCTTATATGCTCATACACATAATTACAAACTTAATAATAAGAATAAGCATTAGTGTTTAGGAGCTTACACTTAGAGGCACAGTTTACACAAGATATTTGAAGCCAATAAGAATAATGAATACCTAATATTTGGAGTCTCAAACTAAATATTTAAATATTATTACATATATAATAATATTCACATTAAGAATATCTCATAAAATACCATTTAAGCCAAGGGGTAGATTGATGTGTTAGAAATTAAATCAAAGATAAGTATCCCTACCCCTATAATCTATTTTAATTAGTTTGGTATAAATTTTATATATATTATATATTATATGTTATTATCTTACATGCTTATATTAGTATTTTAATATTATTATATTATATATTAGAAAACACCTCTTAGTTACATAGGTGAAACATGGAAGATAATAACATACCAATATAACATTCAAGGGGCTCATTCCAAAAATCAAGTTCTTTTGCTGGACCCTCCTCCAAAACAAAATTTTGACTCTGGATAATTTACAGAAGCGTGGAATCAATATTGTTAACAGGTGTATTCTGTGTAAAAGGGACTTTGAAGACAGAGATCATCTGTTTGTGAATTGTCCCTTCACTCAGCTTGTATGGAAGGAGGTTCTCAATATGTGGGGTATTACTTGGGTACATCAAAAAAATGTTGAACTTTCTCTTAAAAGCTGGTTTTGCCCTTCTAAGAATCATGAAGTTATCTTCTTATGGAAAATTACTCTTCCCCATATCTGGTGGGGAATATGGAAGGAAAGAAACAACCGAATATTTAGAAACAAAGAGCTCCCTGGATGGGTGGTTGGCCAGAACATCATTAGAGCTCTAAAGGAAAATTTTTCTTCTCAAAAAAATCTAAGCTCTAATCTAAATGTGGATAATCCCCTAAAGAAGGACACTACTCTAGGTAATCATGATAACTCCAGATCAGATGTGACTTGGATTAGTCCGCCTCAAGAATGGATTAAAGGTAATTTTGATGGTGCAGCAAAAGGGAATCCAGGAAATGCTGGTTGTGGGGGTGTTCTGAGAAACCATGTGGGAATGGTTATTGATGCTATTGCAATTCCCATAGGTATATCAAATTGCCATATTGCTGAAGCTACAGCTGCTCTACAGACCCTTAAATTAGCTATGGAATCGGGATATTCTAAACTGTGGCTTAAAGGGGATTCTTTGAATGTTATTAATATACTTAATAACAAGAATTCAGTGTCTTGGACCATAGAGGATAAGGTTAAGGAGATGAAAACCCTTATGAAGAAATTTAAAGAAATAAAAATCACCCATACCTATCGTGAAGCCAATGGTGTAGCAGATTGGCTTGCAAATTGTGCTGTCCGGGAGGGGCATAAAGTGAGGTGGGATGAAACCTTAGAAAGGAATGTGGATCTAAAGGCGATCATCTGCCTTGATGCCACACATGCGAATGAAGGAAGGTTTGGAGCGTATCAAAAACTTAATGAGTAGGAGGAGTGGCAGCATGGGGAATGAAACCCAATTATCAAAAAGCAAGGCCCTCAAGAGGGAGAAGAGGAGCTTGATAAGCCATAAACAAATCCGGTGTCCAAATCAATTTGACAGTAGTAGGATCCAGGGAAACATTCACAGTAAATGGGATTCTAAGAAAATGAGTATGGCAGGTGAGAGGAAGGGAGAACCCCGTAAACAGGAACCCAAAAGTTGCATAGAATGGAGAGAGAAACACCAAGTATGGAGAATTTTACAGAAAGGAAATGTCACGAGTTACATGGAAAGGCTTCATGGATCCAAACCGCACATCACGACGGCCTTCTATAAAAATTGGTCTGACGACAAGGTCACCCTGCATGGAGTAACTGTCAATTTAACTGAGGATTTTCATGCCGAGGTTATAGGGTTGTCAATGGTAGGAATCAAATTCTCAAAGCAAACCAGCATATCGAACGAAGCATTCTGCAAATTCCCCAAAATGGATGAGGAGCAGAAAATGGTTAAAAATGGGGATTTTTATGAGCTGGACCAGATAAAAGGGATTTGGAGGGACGTCCTAAGCTATATTAGGGAATACTTCATACTGGATGGTAGAAATAAATGAGTGCATAAGTTCCACTTCATCTTCCTCAACCACTTCAGGCATAAGGTAAGTCTTTCTTTTCCATTCTACATTCGCTACTCCCTAATACAAAGCCTTTATGCTCATAAGAAGAAAGATCTGCGCCCTATTCTTCATGAAGGCCTTATCCTACTCATTGAAGGCTATTGCAAGAGCAGGGCACTGGTAAAGTTTCCCAAACAGGGGAAAAACAAATTGACAGGGAATAAAAAGGATGAAAATGAAAGCAGAAGAGGAAAAACTAAGACCCCTATTCCTAATACACAGAATGCAGTATGAGAAAGGGGTCGGGAGAGATTTGGAGAATCCATGGAGGAAAAACTGGTGGAAGAAGATGAAACAGAGAGCTGGGAAACCAATGCTAGTAATGAGGAAGAAGGACCTGAGGAAAAGGAAAAAGAAAAAGACAATACTGAGGAGGACTCTGTAACCAAAACAGAAGAGAAGGAGGATAATCAGAAAGACGAGGAGGATGACACTGTCCAGGAAGATTCTGGTGAGGACCCAATGTCAAAGAATGAAAAGGAAATCCCAGTCCAGGAAAATAATCAAAACATGGAGATGGACATTGAAGAAGGATCCAATGAACGGGAATTAAAGAGCCAAGAAGACTTCTTCGAAGAAGCTAGAAATAGCCCAAATGAAAAGGCAGAGGACGGGAAAGGGAAGAAACAAAATAAGGAAATAAACATTCCTTTGATTTGGGCTAACAGTAAAGCTGAGTCTTCTTCCCAATTAGATGCATGGTTGTGTAGGGAGTTCATTGATCTAAAGAAAAAAGTGGAAACACTGGAAGAATCTATGGAAGCTGTTTGGAACAAAGTAAACGATATGGAAAACCAGTTAAGCGAGATCCCTGTGAAGCTTAAAGTTTATGAAAACAACCTCCGGGAGCTTATAAAGGAAAATAGAAAGAAAATGGATGAAGTTATATCCAACATCTGTGCAGTCACAATCAATATTGGGAAATGAGCCAATGAAGAGACGAAAGTAATAGAGGGTCCCTGCAAGAGGACAAGGCAAAGCTCCAAAAAGAAAGACACACAAAAAGGAGACTTGCTGGAGGCTTCCACTCAGGAAATTGCTTTGAAAGAAAAAGAAGTCAGGAAGCTAATTTTGGAACTGGATGAATAATCTGGTCCTTTTTTTCAGTTAAGAAACTGGTACTGATCTCTGGTTTTATTTTGCTAGTGTTCTGTTTGTTGTTCTTTCTGACTTTTGTTTTTTGGGCCTTGTTTGGCCGAATCTCTAGGTTGCAGGACAATTCTATGTCTATGTTTACTACCTCTAAGTAGTGTTTTTAAGGCGTTGCCTGTGGGCTTATATAGCTCTCTTTTTGCTCGTTGTTAAAGGGTTTCGGGGCCCCTTCAAAACCTGCTTTTACCCCTAATCTAAAACATACCAATATAACATATATAAAAAAGAAATAAGTTATTTATTTCATATCCCTATCCTAAAATATAAATTAGATGGATAAGAATTAGTTAAAATATAATGCAAATAGATAATTTAATATTATTTCTTTTAACATTTGCTTAACCAAGTTCTTTATAAGTTTGTTCAGTCATTGTTGATGTAATGTCAATTATTCCTACTTCATACTTATACCATATTAATAGATTGATTAACATATTATTATATGTTCTAAAGGAAATAAAATGGGTGGTAACTATATTTTATGTATTTTAAGAAATTAATTAGATCCATGTTAGTTTTATTTGTTTCATTGATAGAGACATCATGATTATGAGGTTGACTTTTAAATGTCATAAAACCTAAATCATGTTCATTTTAATAATTACTATAATATCATGATAAAACTAAAACTTTATAAGGTTATCATGGATTTAAAAAGGATTTAAATTATTCTTAAAAGTATTTATGGGATGTTGGCATCATTATATTTTTTTATTGACATTCAAATTGGGTCAAATGGCTTGATTATCAATTAGGGTTTTTTCACAAAGAAAATGGAGAAGTTTTGGGTCAAATCACTAATGGTATACTGAGGTGGGAGTTAGAGTGGAAGGATTGAGTAAAATGCAACATCCTCCACTTAAAATCATGCACCATATTCACTTCCCTAAATTTAGTGAGGAATGAATTTATGTAATCACTCTCTTAGGTGTAAATGTCATAGCCTTCATAGGGTCTTTCAAGTATTTAATATAAAATATGTGACCTATATCAATAACACAATAAGAGTTAGAATGATGTTAGCAAGAGAATGAAATATTTAGGGAAAATTTTGGGGTGAAAATTTTCAAGGATTTTTTATTTCCTTCTTGATAAGTTTTTCTATGCTTTAAATATTCTTAATAGTATAGTATGTTTTACATAAGATATGTTATTAAAGGTAAAAACATGTATAAGTATATCCTAGTATACCTATATGAGTAGATAATTTGATTTAGGGAAAGATTCATATAAATACAATTATATATAATAATTATTGTGTTAAGGGTTGTAGTATATGTGATAAATGGTTGAATGTGGTTATGTCTTATTAACATCAGCTGAATGTGTGGGTGGGTGTCTAACCCTGAACCTTGAAATTATGATTTTATATGTCATTTATTTATTAACTAAATACCTCACCTTGGATGATGAAACTAAGTTGAAATCAATATATTTTTGGTTTTGAGTATAAGTTTATTATTTACCTAGTATTTTATTACCTATGAAACTCACTTAGTTTTAGCATAAGATTGGTGTTTTGATAATGAGTAAAATTGGTTTGTTTTGTAATATGAAACTTACTTATTTATAATAATATGACTAATTATTTAGTGGTGGTTACCAATAGTAATTTGGATACTAGATTATTGATTGGTATTCCTTTCTTCTATCTTACTACTATTTTGGTTTTGAATGTGTAGGAATGTTGGATTGTATTATTTAACTAAACCATTTATTTATATTTGTGTTGTTATGTATAGATTATTTATAAATACTATAACTTAAACATTTCTTATATAAATGTGTTGGTTTGTCTTGAATTTTTTTATTAGTGTCCATTTGTAGATTTAACATTGAAATATATGGATTTTATAGTGGTGACTCATGCTAATTAGTAGAGATATTATGATTAGTTATTTTATTCTTCAAAAGGATGCTTGATGAATGAAAATTATCTTTATTTACTAAAACTACATTTTTTTATAATAGCTTGTTTGAATGGACCATGTATGAACACTTTATTCTACTTGCTCTAGACGTTTGGAAGGTCTAGTAAAAATATATTCAGGTGATATTATATTAAAAGGATATATTATTGTTTATATATATTTATAGTAATTAGGAAATATTTGATTACATGGTTAAATTTTAATAATTTATGGAAATATTCCTTATACTTGAGATCTTATTGGTAAGAATAAATGTTACAGTTATTGTAGAGAGGTTTGAATTTTAGTTATTTAATTAACAATATTGAGTAGTGATAAAGTAATTTGGAAAGTGGTCATTTTAACTTTTATAATAAAATTGGTAATAAATTCAATTCCAAGGAAATTTATTTTTGGTATTTATTTATTGATGGGCATTCCTTGAATGATAACCTTCTATCCTACTTATAAGGTAGTATGATAATAGTTCAATTGCACATTTTAATTTCAAGGAAGGTTTGAATGAACAATACTTTAAATAATAATCATTTTTTAATCTTAATTATTTTATTGCACTGATTTAATGTTATTTTAATTCATATCTAGAAAGGATTAAAACATTATTAGCTCTATGTTGACTTTTATCTTGACATACTCTAGTGCAGGTGTTGAATGGATTTTTGGTAAACCTTTATTGCTTAGATTGTTAGACTCTTCATAATATGATTAATAATTTATTATTTGTTGTTGATTTATTGGGTAACTATGCTAAGGATATAAGAGGAACTATAAACATGTTTTATTAGTCTTCTAGAATATTTTTGTATCCTATAGCCTTGTTTTGGTGTAATCTCTTAGTTTATACCATGATGCAATAACTAACAAGTGTAATAATATTATAGAAACCTCATTACACATTTGTTTGGAATTTTCATGTACTTAATAGTAAGTATTAGGTTTCAATGACATTATTTTAAATATGATATCTTGTTAAATAGTGGAATTGTCATATGACTGCATTAACATTGTTAATTACTTACTATCTCTTAAGTTTAATCTCCAATTATAGGGTTGTTTTAATCACTTCATGTTAATGAAAATTATTTTTAATGGTGACACCCTATCATTTTCATAGTCTTAACAATGTTTCATCAATGACTAATCATGTTATATCATTTAGAGTTGTGATAAACCAAGTGGTTTAAATTAATTATTATTGGTAACATATTATATAAGATGTCATAACTTAAAAAAATGTATCATAACATTTATCATTTTACTTATAATGTGTACCTTATCCTTATTGTTATTGGAAAATTTGGGTCCATTATGATAGTTGTGTAGAGGGAAATAAACCTTGATTAATAAACTCATCTAAAATTGTTGGCTGAATATAGCTATTTCATGAATGGAGGTACACTATAACGATCAATATAGGTTGTGTTAACGATAATTTATTTAATTTATATACCATGGCCCTATTTTGACAATAACCTTAGTTTTTTTTAATGCGTTTGTTTTTATTTTTAATTTTTTTTAGCACAATTTGGATGTGATTGTAATTTGTCATGTTTGAATTATAACATGTATAGACTATGGCATGGTTTTAAAATATTCCTTGTGTTTATTACATATTGATAGAATTACATTTACACCAAATGGATATAGATGTTGGAAAATAAATTTGTGTTCATTCAATCAGTGTGCTCAAATATGAGTTCTTGACATGATAGGAAGAGAGTATGTCATGCTTTTATGGAAACAATGAGGACATACAATAATCATAGTTCAATTTTCTTTGGTTTATAGAACTTGAATATTTTATTTATTTGCATGAGATAAGTGAAATGCTAGGTTAATATTAAAATTATTTTGACTAATATTTTTTCATGATTATTAAATTTATTTCGATGTGAAATCCTTCCTTTACTTGTCATCAAACCATTAATCAATTTCAATTTGTTATTATCTAGATGTAATATGTAATTCAGAGCATGAAATAATATTTAAAATAATATTGAGTGTTAGGGATTGTTTGGTGCTTGATTTGTATGAGTTATTATATTAGCTATCTCAATTCACTTAAAAATTATATTGTATATAATGACTACCTATTTGATCATGACTGATTGACTAATGTGAAATAGTGTTAAATATGAATTAAAATATAGGAATAGTAGATTCAATGATTGATGTTCCTAACCTACTAAGAGATCAAGAGTATGACTAAGGAATAAAATATTTTCAATGGTTTTGGTAATATAACATTAATTTTAATAAGCTAGTCCACTATGTAAATATATCCTTATACACTACTATAGTTTTTAAGAGCAGATATTATTTATCTCATTAGTTTTATTGTTTGATATTTTGTAATTTGTGAATATACTAAGATTTATAAATTTATGGTTGAAAACTAATAACCCTTGAATTTATTTATTTAGGTTGTGAAATAAACATTATTATGATTGGGTATTATTATAAGTATCGAAGGTCGATCAAGGTACTAATTATTATTTATTACTTTTAAATAGTATGGAACCTTGGAGGTAATAAAACCTTCTTAGACTTGGTAAATAAATTTATGATTATGTTAATGAGTATAATCATTATATTAGAGATTATATTCAAATCAAATAATCTTGATATATTATGATAACTATATAGGATAACTAGACCCATCAATGGTATGAGCATTCCTAGTTGTAATCCTTTCATGTAGAGGTGAAAGTCTCATCATAATGAAGATGTTATATCTAGAATGAATAAAATAACCTTAAAGGTTATTATTGGGACTTAAGATATTTAACTTATATGAATGGATTTAGTTTAATTATTCTTTGGTTGGGAATTTCAACCTAGATGATTACACCTTATGATACAGAATAATTTGAGTCCATTTTATCTTGAGGACTGCAAAAATAAAATAGTGTCTATCATTGAATATCATAGTAGCATGGAGTTATAAATATATTTTACTAAGAACATTCTCATAACTGACCTTATCTCAGTTATCTAATTTGATATAAATAAGAAGTTTGACTATGAAGTTTTGATGGGTTTTTTTTATACTAATCTACTTAAGATGCAGAGAGAAGAGTATTGTAAAGGTTAAGGGATTGTGTCTTGAATTCATTATTGTAATTTTCATAAATCACTTAAATTTTGGGCTAGTAAGTCTACACACATATATTTTAGATGGGTAATTTTTCTTCAAATTTAATATTATATACTTGAATGCTGAAAGATTTTGGTGGGTTGATTTTTGGGGTTATGACATTTGTTTACTACCTAATAACATTTATATCTCTTCATTCTACCTCATTGACATCTTGGTTATAAATGAATCATTTTTATATAGTTACTTTCATAGGATTCCTAAGGATATCTTTGATGCCCTTATTATAAATAACTCTTGATTATTATGAGACCTTCATTTATTATGCAACATATTGCATATATGTTCGATCTAGTATAGTGTAATCACCTGAAAGTGTTATTTGAGTTATCAAAGTGATAAATTACACTATCTATCCCTAAATTAGTGATAGGCCTATCCTAGAGCCTATTATAAAACTTATCCAACCTTCGTGTAGGGCACAAGCATCCCTAGTTAGCTCCAAAGTAGTCTTAGACCCTCATTTCCTAATCTTAACTTTTTGTGCTTACTGTTCTTCTAGATGGACACTAGAGCCACATGGAACTAGTATCCCTAAAATTATTCCTATGTCATTTTTCCTAACTTTATCGAATTAGTATATTTTAAAAAAAAATCCTCTTAAGGTCATCCTAGACATCTTTTATTATCTGCATAAGCAACAAAATGGTATAAATACATGACATTTATCCCTTTATCCACTAAATTTAAATCAAATCAAAAATAACCATTCAAAGATGAATAAATTGTAGTGAAATTATGGTTATAAATCCATAATATACACTACTTTTACATACTAGCATCTACAATAGCCCTAAGCTCAAATTTTCTATATTTCTAGTCTCAAACACACTCAAGGCACTCAAGGCCACTATCATACTATCATCACTTGCATTTGCACCAGAACTTAGGTGGGGATAAATAAATAAAAATTTATCCCTCAAATTATTTTTATGTATAAAACTCTCTTTAGAATGTAGTGTTGAGGATGTCCAACCTATCCTAATAACAAACACATTTTCAAATAATACACTAATAACATGGAGGATCAAGGTTTGCATCATAAATCAATCATTACATTAATAATAAAAATTTATATAAATTATGGGCATATAAACAAACCATATAAATATATACATAGGTGTACCCAAAAGTTTAAGACTATCTAACATAGAAGACATAACCACCAATATAAAGACACTACTACCACATGGAACTATTGTCCAATTATGAAAATAATATCCAAGAGGGTTTATGACATAGGGATATAGTTTATGGCACCTAAAATATATTATATATAATTTTATATCACTCAAATCATTCGTATAAAGTGTTTTCTAGACAAGTCTTTATTTGCACAATTTATTACTATTTTTAGAAAAGTCAAAGCTAGTAAATTTTGTAAAAAGTTAGTGATTATATTTTATGCACATTATATCTTGATTTAGGATACTTATAAATTAAATAAAACATAGCATTTATATAGACTAATTACTTTAAACATTTAAAAATGTCCTGGTATGTCATATTTTTCTTTGATTTAGTGACATGTGCCCATGTCCCCCTTGTATTGTGGCCAATCAGCCTACTTTGTGTGCCTCATGTGTTTTTGTATGTATGATTTTATTGTATTCATCATGTCCATGAAACTTTACTTTTTTTTTAAAAAACATCAATTTTTGATTTCATGATGAATCTTATGCATCTACCCTTCATACTTGGGTGTCGTGATGGACATGATGCCCCATCCCCCTAGGTAGCTACATAGTTTTACTTAGATCTAATGTTACATACATTGAATACATATATATTTACACCCTTGTGGAATTATATACATGACATGAATCTTAAATTACATACTTATGCTCATGTTCTCTTACATTTTGATATTATGTATGCACATTAGATTGGATTATCATGTAGTCATCATATATGTTATGGCTAACACACATTTTATAGATCTTTTATTTTGAGGATAGTTCTTAAATAGGTTCAAAGACTCCCCTAAAAAGAGGGGCCATTCATAGGGGTTTTTAATAGAGATAAATATCCTATATTACACTCACAATATATTTTTTAGCACACAATCTCAATTATAAAAATCAGACATAAGTAAACATAGTGAAAAAATAGTGACTCAAAAAGTAGTACAATTACACAAAATTTAGACTAGAAGGACATTAGCACCCAAATGGGGGAATTAGTGATACATGGTAATACAATCCATTATATGTCACTACTATCTAGTAGTCTCAGTTTAAGAACAACCTAGATTGATTATAATAGTACAATAGGTAAAATACATGTTTACATAGATTTAGTTGTAGATTTATTAGTTATATTTATTTTAATTAAATTGATACTATTTTTATTTAGCTTAGTTTTATATAAATTTTCTCATATTTGGGGAATCATTCATGGCATGACCATTCCAATATTTAGTTCATATACTTAAATGCATTTTATTACAACTCGGTCCTTAATTCATATACTTAGATATCATATTTGGGGTAATGTGCATGACACATTGTTTCTATATGCTCAGTTACACACTATTTGATAAAATTGAATGAAAAATTTCATGTCATTTTATATTATGTATACACCTAACATCATATTTTAGGTTATCACCCATTTCCTACCTTAAATGTACTCGAGTGACTGTGGTGCCAACATATGCAATTATATATACTTAGTTAGAAATATTTAGTACTTCACATAGTTTGGTTTAAAATGCATATAATATAAATTGGTAAGAAATGATGGGGTCATATCATAATTAAGTTCTTGAGCTACTCATATGAGAGGGCTAGACAAACCATCAATCCAATCCAAACTATTTACATGTCATGATCCACCAAGTAGGGGTGTGAATGATGGATTCAAAATTGGATTAATTTCTTGAGACACACACATGAGGATTTAACAAGCTATCAACTTAGTCTAATATATTCACTAATTGATCATTATATACACATATAGGTTATCACCAAGTTCATGCATTGGTTCATATACCCAATGAGTTGATGATTGTTGTTCATGACCTACTAAGAGATTAAGAGTATCACTAAGGAATAAAAGAGTTTCAAGGGTTTTGGTAATAGAAAATTAATTTTAATAAGCTATTCCATTTTATAAATATATCCTTATATACTACTATAGTTTTTAATATTGGATAGTATTTGTCTAATCATTTTTATTGATTGATATTTTGTAATTTGTGAATATACTAAGATCTATGAATTTATGGTTGAAACATAATAACCCTTTAATTTATTTATTTATATTGTGAAATGAACCTTATTATTATAAGTACCCAATGTTGATTAAGGTACTCATTATTAGTTATTGATTTCAAATAATATGGAACCTTGGAGGTAATAAAACCTTCTTAGACTTGGTAAATCATTTTGTGATTATGTTAATGAGTAAGATTATATTATTATAGATAAGTTTCAAATAAAATAATCTTGATATGTTATGATAACTAAATAAGATAAATGGACCCATCAATGGTATGAGCATTCCTAGTTGTAATCCTTTGATGTAAAGGTGAAAGTCTCATCATAATGAAGAGGTTATCTCTAGAATGGAGAAAATAAACTTAAAGGTAATGTTTGGGACTTAATATCTTTAACTTAAATTAATGGATTTAATTTTACATGTTATTTGGTTGGGAATTTTAACCTAGATCATTATAACTTATGGCACAAAATAATCTAAATCCATTTTATCTTGACGACAACAAAAATAAAATAGTGGTTATCATTATCACAATAGCATGGAATTGCAAATAAATTTGAATAACAACCTTCTCATAACCAACCCTATTTTAGTTATCTAATTTGGTATAACTAGTAAGTTTGGATATGAAGTGTCAAGGGGCATTTTTATGCTTCTCTACTTTAGATGTAGAGAGAGGAGTTATTGTAAAGGTTAATGGATTATGCCTTGAATTATTTGTTTGAATTTTACTAAATCACTTAAATTTTGGGTTATTAAGTCTACACACATATACTTTAGATGGGTAATTATTCTTTGAATCTAATATTATATACCTAAAATCCCAAACATTTTGGTGGATTGATTTTTGGGGTTATAAAACTTGTTTACTACATCATAAAATTTATATCTCTTCATTCTACCGCATTGACATCTTGGTTATAAATGAGTTAATTTTATCTGGTTTCTTGCATAGGATTCGTAATGATATATTTGATGCCCTTATTATAAATAACTCTTGATTATTATGAGACCTTCATTTATGATGCAACATATTGCATGTATGTTGGATCTAGAATAGTGTAATCATTGACAAGTGGTATTTGAGTGCCAAGAGTGATAATTGAGACTACATATCCATATATTAGTCCTAAACCTATACTAGAGCCTATTATCAAACTTATCCAATCTTCATGTAGGGCACGCACATCTCTAGTTAGATCGTAATCAGTCTTAGACCCATATTTCCTCATCTTATCCCTTCATGCCAATTATTATGCTATCTACACACTAGTTCCATAATAAGGAAACTAGAGCCACATGGATCTAATGTCCCCAAAATGATGCCTATGTCATATTTACGAACTTTACTAAATGAATATATTTTAAAAAACAAAATCTTCTTAAGGTTAGCCTGGACATCTTTTATTATCTACATAAGTAATAAAATGGTATAAATACATGATTTTTATCACTTTATCCACTAGATGGAAATAAAATGAAAAATACCTATTAAAACATAAAACAAGTTGATCATAATTAAGGTTATCAATCCCTATTATACCCTACTTATACATACTATCTAGAATATCCCTAAGCTCAAATTTTATAGATTTATAGTCTCAAACCCACTCAAGGCACTCAATTCCACTATCATACTCTAATCACTTGCACTTGCACCATCACTTAGGTGGGGAGAAATACATCGACTTGATCCCTCCTCAATGTATTGGTATGTAGGAAACTCTCTTCACAATGGGGTGATGAGGATGTTCAACCTATCCTACTAATGAACACACTTTTAGATCATACCCTAACTATATGGAGGATTAGGGTTTGGATCATAAATCAATTACTACATTCATAATATAGAGTTATATAGTTTATGCACAGAAGAATAAACCCTAGAAATCTAGACATATGTGCACCCAAAAGTTTAGTATTATCTCACATAGAAGACACTACCACCAATATCAAGACACTAACACCACATAACACTAATATCCAATTATAGAATTAATATCTAGGAGGGTTTATGACATAGGGATATAGTTTATGGCACTCAAACTAGATTATATATCAATTTCTATCACTCAATTCATTCATATCAAGTGTTTTCTAGATAAGTCTTTATTTGTACTATTTATTACTATTTGTAGAAAATTTCAAAGCTAGTCAATTTTGTATAAAATTAGTGGTTGTATTTTATACATATTATTTTCTTGATTTAATTTACTCATCTTTAATCAAACATAGGATTTATTTATACTAAGTCCTGTAAAAATTTGAACATGTCTTTGTATGTTGCATTTTTCTTTGATTTAGTGACATGTGCCCATGTCCCTTGTATTATGGCCCATCAACATAGTTTGTGTGCCTCATGTGTTTTTATATGTATGATTTTATTATATAAATAATGGCCATGATACTTGTATTTTCTTTTTACACACTATTTTTCAATGCCATGAGGAATCTCATGCATCTACCATTCCTACTTGGGTGTCATGATGGACATCATGCCCCATCCCCCTAGGTAGGTACATAGTTTTAATTAGATTTAATGTTACATACATTGATTAAATATATCTTGACACCCTTGTGGAATGTTAGACATGACATAAGTATTAAATTACATATCTATGCCCATATTCTCATACATTTTAATATTATGTATGCACATTATATTAGATTACCATGTAGTTATCATATATGCTCTGGCCAACTCACATTTAATAGATATTTTTATTTTGAGGATAGTTATTGCATAAGTTCAATAACTCGCCTAAAAATAAGAGTAATTCATAGGGTTTCTTCATATAGATCAAAATCTTATATTGCACTCACAATATAGTTTTTAACACACAAACTCAATTACAAAAAATTAGACATAGGTAAACATAGTGGAAAAATAATGACTCAAAAAGTAGTACAATTGCACAAAATTTAGACTAAAAGGACATTAGCACCCAAATGGAGACACTAGTGCGACATGGTACTAATATCTAATATATGGCACTACTATCTAGTAGTCTCAATTTAAGAATAACCTAGATTGGCTAGAATAGTATAATAGGTATAATACATGTTTATATAGATTCAGTTATAGATTTATTAGTTATCTTAGTTTTGATTATATTCATAGTAGTTTTTTTATCTTAAATTTAGATTAGTTTTATCAAATTAGTGGCATCATGCATGGCATGACCATTCCCATATTTATTTCATATATTCAAATGCATTTTATTAAAACTTAAGACATAATACATATACTCAAATATCAAATTTGGGGGTGTGTCCATGACATATTGTTTCCATATGCTCAATTACATACCAGTTGATCAGATGGAATGAAAACTTCCATGTCATTATCTATGATGTATACATATGACATAATGTTATAGGTTATCACATGTTTAATTCCTTAAATTTACTCGATTGGTTGTAGTGC
The DNA here is from genome assembly GCA_037957365.1 of Torreya grandis. Lineage (NCBI taxonomy): Eukaryota > Viridiplantae > Streptophyta > Pinopsida > Cupressales > Taxaceae > Torreya > Torreya grandis. The sequence goes on from JARHVA010002982.1 coordinate 513,987, forward strand.
CGATATATGTAATCAAATATACTCAGTTAGACATTTTAATACTTCACATAGTTCAATTTCATATGCATCTACTACAAATGGGTGGGAAATGATGGATTCATATCCTAACTAAGTTCTTTATCCACCCACATAAGATGGTTAAACACACTATCAATATAATATAAACTATTCACATGTCTGATCCACCAAGTAGGGGTGGGAAATGATGGATTCAAAACTAGATTGAGTTCTTGAGCTACCCACACATGAGGATTGAACAAACTATTAGCTCAATCCAATTTATTCACTAATTAATCATTATATAAACTTACACACATAATTATAACTAATTTAATGTATTGTTCATGTAACAAATGAGTTTTATCCATTCCTTTCCTCTTTCCCATCTCTTTACTCAATTCTACTTATTTACTCAACATAGTCGTTTGATTTTGATATCTATTAAGTAAGGACTAATTTATGTAACTTTAATTTACAAGATACACATTGGATCATGATTCACATACATAGACCTAGCTTAATATACTCATATCTAGCTTCACTTACTAGGTATGTCTAGGTACACTTCTTTTCCCTTTATACTAGTCATTTCACTTTGATGCATTTCTAGCATAACGGGGGAATGAAATCACCTAAATATAGTATTTGAGCGCTAAGAGTGATAATTGAAACTACCTATCCATAGATTATACCTAGACCTCTCCTAGAGCATATTATCACACTTATCTAAACTTCATGTAGGCCACAAACATCCGTAGTTCGCTCAAAAGTAGTCTTAGACCTTCATTTACTGATCCTAAAACTTCATACATATTGTTCTACCATATGGAATCTAGTAACATAATAGGGATACTATAACCATGTGGATCTAGTGTCCCCAAAATGGATCCTATGACATTTTCCCTAAATTTATTAAATGAGTATATTTTCAAAAATAAAAGCATGTTAAGGTTGGTCTAGACATCTGTTATTATGTGCACAAGCAACAAAATTGTATAAATACATGACTTTTAT